>JASANE010003511.1:0-41559 GCA_030248225.1 Trileptium ribeirensis | reverse complement strand
TAGCAACTTTCGTATTGCTGCATAGCCTTGGGCAAAAAAGATTCTGGATTACAGCAACACGCCCATACGAGGTGGAGGATAGGTGGGAAAAATTGGACATATGGGGTGCGCTATCAACATAACATTAGCTATCGCTCGGTACAATAAGTGAAGACCTACACATGTCACTAGCCGCGTACTAGCGAGAAGCGGGCCGAAAGTACGCCCCCGGCAGTTGGCCGCGTTTCGCCCAACTATATATATGCATTTGTATAAATGCCTGTTGTATACAGTTGGTGGTGCCGAGATCCAGTTTCCAAACGTTTTGACTTGTACGAAGCCCAGAGTATTAAGTCGTGCTATTGTGGCGTTCCCGCAATCGGTCATTTTCGCAAGTTTGCTTCTGAATTGTGACCATGAAACATAAAAAGTGGAGTCATCTTGGCTCGAAATCGCACATGCGACCATACAATCGATGATACTGTACCAACTGAGCGACGGAACCGTTATTTTAGACCCATGGAACATAATTTCACGGGGTAATTACTTACGATGGTACACTGAAACATTGAGATGTTTTAGAGCAAAATTGGACAAGTTGGAAAGACGGAGGAAAATTTTTGGCTACCTGTCTGGCTTATTGTTACCCATCGCAAATACAATCTATCCGGACGTTAGGTACCTATAAGCTACTGTAAAACTTATACACCCTGTACGTAAATTTCCAAACAGAGAAAAATAGTTTTAAGCCAATTAGCTGAAATAACCGAATAGTGATTAAGACCCATGCTAGCAAAGACCCGTTGTCAACGAAAAGTTACAATAATAGACATAATAAACCTACATCATAAGTTAAGGAGTGATTTTCATTTATGCGATAACTCAAGTCTAAGCCGTTAACACGTTAACCGTTTGGTTCGATTTTACCACCATCCTACTCAGCTCGTCAATGCGGTTCGAGTGATATATGAAATGCATTTATCGACAAAATTTTTTTTCGAAAATTTTTGGTAGCAAGGGGGTGACCACTGCAAACCGAAAAATTCGAAAAAAATTTTGTCGCAAAAATTGCAGAAATGGGTATTTTTTGAACCAGATCGCCGAGGTTACGCTAAAATTATCGTTGTATCTGGAAAATTGACCAAATTGAGGCTGGGGCTAGCCAAAAGACCCATAATATCTGTTTAGAACCAACAGTTTGATACAGTTCAACCCACAAATGCCCATATGTTCGTTCGACACTTGTTTGATGTTCGTTCGAAAAATGCTAGGCAGTATATATGCCCGTTAAATGTAATCGAACGTTAAGTAAAAAATAAAAACTGTTATAATAAAACTGTTGATGTTGTCTGAAACGTGTTATAAACTTTCAGAATAGATTTTGTTGTTCAAATAGAAGTGTTCAATATTTCTACGCTCGAAACGCGATAATCATTTCTGGCAGGGACTGTTGACGCACAGGTACGAAAGAACCATGAACATGAATGAGGTATACGATAGCAACAATAACAATATGTGTCGCCTTAAACTCAGGTAGCTGTGCACCAAACTAGTAACTCGCAAGCGAGGAAGAAACCGAGCGTGCGCGGTTTCATTTTAATCACCTGCACAGGTTGTGTTTAATGTATACATCACCCTAAAACTTCTTGAACTATGAACTCATTGAAAATCTTAAAATCTAGTCGATCCTAAACCCATCAAAAACAACTGACAACGCATCAAGTATTTGTGTTGGTCTCTAGACACCCAAACCATCATATCTAGCCTGTCATAAAACCTATATATACAATTCTTGACGACCTGTACACAATGCGTAACCAAACAACTGAAAACATACTATAATCTGGAAATCGAGTTCGATCCTAAACTCATTTAGAACACATGAAATAATATACACTGTACACTACATGACGAAATCATTATATTCAGCCGACCGAAAAACCTCTTAGACTATTTTTGATGCCCAAAATGCAAGACATAACCAAAAAAATGAAACTAACCTCATTTTAGAAATCGAGTTGGTCGATCCTCAAACCGTTTAACCCACCTGAAAAAGCATAATATAGTCAAGTTGGGCTCTAGGTAGCAAGAAAGTCGTATGAAACGTGCTTAGTAACCTAATAGACACTCGTGGTACGGTAAGAACATTCATCAACATGCCGAAAATTAAACAATAATTGCTTTTTCTGGCAAAGGGTCGACAAACCATATTCGAGTCCACAGCGGCGCAGGGAGTAGACCCACAAAAAGTCTTGGTAAGCTGTTTTGTAGATGTCGATGTAAGCTGATGCTGTATCAGTGATCACGATTTTTCGATGCAACGCCTCTGTTGCGAGATATGAGCTGCGAAAGCCGTATAGCCATATTTGACAAAGAACCCTTAAAAACATATTTTTTACCTTTTTGACCCTGAAGAAAGAGTCGAAGCAGTTCGCGTTCTACCGAAGCGGTTGTAAAGTGCACATACTCATCACTTTTGCTATCGAATAAAAGAATTGTCGGAATCTCTCCATCCGAAAATGAATTACAGAAACATACAAAAAGAAATTTTCACGATTTGTCCACCTAGCGCCCTCAGTGGAAACTCCGCTCGCTCCGTTTCAACAAAAGTTGAGTTAAGTTATTATTACAATCTGGGTCGCCAGTCAAGGCGTAACTAAATAATTTGTTAAGCGCTATGTTCAAAGTAAAACACAGCATGCAGGTAATGTCGTAGAGCGAAGCCTCATAAAACTATAACTTATAATTTATTATAAGACTGCATACCTAAGGACGTGTTCACAATGCGTCCGATCCGATTCGATTTGTGTTCAAATGGCATAAGATCCGATACGACCAAACTCTTATGCCTACGGTACACGTGTGTATGCATTTGTATATGTTACACTACATAATTAATCTGATTCGTATCCAACGAAACTGTGCATACAGCGTCGATCCGGTTTGGCTCTGACTGGATACAATGTGAACAAGCCTAAAACCTTAACTTGTGCGACATCGCTTCGTACGTAAATAATTACAGTATTCGTCCAAAATGACTGTCGATCGCTCAAGACCAGCTCTAAATAAATCTAAAACTATAATCGAATTATTAATTTTGAATAGTTTCGAAAGTCTCGAGCAAGCCACACGCTCGCCACTAGCTCGAAATGCGACAGCCATCTCTAGCGCGTACTGTGTATGTCAATGAAAAATATTATTGTCTTCAGTACAATATCCATCAAAACCATCATAATACTAAACAACGAGATGGTACAACACACCATATTATTGTCTCAGCCAAGATGCAAACGTAAGGGCGGAAAAATAATTTTTATGCATAATTTTGAACTTTTAGTCGCAAAATCAAAATAATTTAATTTATCGAAAACAGAACCGTCGAATAGAGAAAATAATAATATTGTTACAATCGAAGCGGAATGCCTGTGTTATGAATGACATTTTGAGGTAAAATTTGCATCTTAACCAAAATAATATATTGGAACAGGTTTATGAACAACGCATTAATAATCACATACTGTCATACACAACTCGTCAAATGGAATCAACAATAACATACATACGTTTAGTGATTATTTTTATTTACGCTCTGAAACGACTACTACATCCGTTGCGATGGTTCCACCATTGAGCGCTAAAATCTCATTTCTGGGTCTCGGCAATTATATTTGCAGCCCCTGAGCTCTCCATTCGCTGAAAAATTTGCCAGGGGGCATGAACTGGGGGTCGCCCGATTCTGTCAGGGACCATTTGTCAAGAGAAAAACAGCTAAAAATCATGTCAAAAACATTACCAAACGCCTTTGATGGCGATAAAAAGCGTTTTTAAAGCAAATTTTGACAAAATTTGCGAAATTTTGAGCTTCAGAATGGAATTTTAACACAAATTTTGATCATATTTTATGTACTTTGCATCGATTGTGAACAAAAAAATTTGCCAAGAGGCAATGAACCGGGGGCAGCTATTTTGAACTAGAGGGAACCGAAAAAAACCATGGCCCCCACTTCCCAATTTGAATAGCCCAGAGGCCCATGTAAATTTAAAAAGGGTCGATAGTTACAGTACTTGCCAGAAATTCGTTCGATAAATTTATCGAGAACGGCATAACATGCATTTTAATTCAGCCCCAAAACTTATATTAGCCATATTTGCAATGCCTATCTCAGTCAGATACCTGATTTTGCCTTTTTCATACAACCATTCTGATGGGTTTTTGCATAAAAGCAGTAATTTCTTTCCCATAACTATAAGCTCGAAACCAAAAGTCTTGTAAAACGACTTTTTATGTATGTCGGTTCGTCATAATTTTCCTAACGCAATGCCACGCGGCACTTTAACACAATCAAAATAGCTGGCTCACATGGTTGTATATAGCAACAAAATGTGATTTAGAGTTATGGTAACCCGTTTTCGATGTTTGACAAAGATCACTAGCTGAAAACCGTCTAAAACTAAGAAACAGCTTTACAATTTTAGAATTCATTAAAAACATAAGCACTGAATAGCTTCGGTTATCTCGATAGGAAAAACTTGATAATGCAATATTCTCAAACAATCTAGAGCGAAATCCAATGTATAGACATCGGGCATTCAGTAACACGGTCAATGGTTTGACGTTGAGGGCAACAAAACCAACAATGTGACAGACATTTCGGAACGTATAAGTCCACAACAGCTGCTGTAGTGAAGGGGCCTATTCATAAGGTCACACAATATGCTATCCAAATATGGTACATGGTCATGTAGTTACGTACAAAAATAAAGACAAACCTTTTCCAACAGTTCGTAAAAACATTATCAGCTCCACTGTTCAATACTGTTACGAAATTTTCGTAAAAACATTATCAGCTCCACTGTTCAATACTGTTTCGAAAATTTTCATGAACGATTATTTGCTTTATTTCTGCCGGTCACTGCACAGTATTATAATAGTATATTTATATACAACATCCAATTATATATTACCTATTTTATACCTTCTGAATAAACTCTGTGGATCAATGTCGGCCGACCAAAACCAAACGAACACCCAAATTAAAATAATTCTATACAAACATCGTTCGGGATTTATTTGACCCACTTGAATATGAATAGGCCCAATCAAACACGGATTACATAGCATTATAATAATAAAATAATAACAACATTATAAATTATAACATTGCAATAATAATACAAACTATAATAGCAAAATGGCTAAACTACGAAATTATTTTTCCAAAAAAAAGTCATGTATTTGATTTAACGGTAACTACACAATGAATAAAAGAAATCATAACTAATGGTAACATAAATAATACATTGTAGAACCTGTCGTCGATAGGGCCTGATGGTGGACGAGGCTGGTGTAGTCTACGTCTTTGTATCGCCCAAAGCAGTGTAGTTGCTATTGTTTTACAACTTTTTGTCCAACGTCTCCTTAATTGCATCCAAAAAATCGTCGGTATACAAATACATTCCGTCTTTGACGCTAAAAAATCATCAAGAAACAATGTTTATTATTCGCAGGTAATTACTGTTATATTACAGTACGCACAATAAATGACTATCGTCTTTCAAATGAGAACAGATTAAACATGGACTCCGCAGTGCTAAGCCACGTGCCAAAGCAGCGAGCGGTCATCGAGCGAGTAGCCTTCACTTCTAGTGGATACTGTACCTATTCACACATCGGTAACGCCCTGGTTTTACTACCGAAACATAAATCACCGGCTCAATGATAAAGTTGTAACTAACAAAAGCCTAATTTTGAGATGTTTAACGATAAAATTTTCTTCTCTTCATTACAGAATTTTTTCATTTAAACAATATTAACCAGTCTTGGTATCTAAACTATTGTAATGTAATAAAAAAATTTTCGTGGCAGTTGTACATCCATGTTCAACAAATACAGCCCTAGTGGCACTTACGGCATTACTATCATGTGCTCATTATGCAGCAACAATCACTTACAACTTCACAAATAAAAAATATCCAACGTCTAGTCAGTATTCTTCTGTGTCAGAGGCGCCTTTATCTACCACTGATGTTTTGCAAAACTCCTTATCGTCAACTAGAATAACATGGTTTGCCATGATCATATTAAATCTTTCTTCTTTTATAAAATAATGCAAAAATGAACACATGGCTAAAATTTAAAAAAATGAAGCAAAACCTTACAAATAAGTTATTGGGGACGGGACTTAAACCTCATCAAACGAAAGTGTTGCTCAATGTTTCTTTCTATCCACATTAAAAAACTTGTGATAATATTACTACCACGTTACTCTCCGGACAAATGATAAGCAGTATGTTCATCATAGCTTGCTGCAGTCCATAAAACGTTAAGCAGTAACAAAATTGTACAAACGTTGGCACGGATAAATTAAAAATAAATCAGAATGACATGACGCATCGCCTCGGCGATATCTGCCAGACACCGTCTCTGCAATTTCAATTTATTATTCTGGGAGTATGAATGTCTGGGTCAAAGCAGTTGGACGCAGCTATGAGTCCAAGAAGCCTTCATACAATATCTATGGGAATATTATATTTCTCAAACTTGAAAAAGGCACTGTTCTGTATACATCGATCTTACTTGTATACTGGTCTGAGCAGAAAAAATGTGATATACTCAAATAGATATTGTATAATAGACAAATTTCGAACATAACCAAAGAATCTGCGACGAAGGAAGCGGCATACTTTTTAATCCCATGAATGCAACCAGCAAGATCTTTGGTCATTTGACCGGCCTCGATCGTATCGACACAAGCACGTTCCAAAATTTCACAAAATCTGCAACAATAACATAAACAATATCTAAGTCTCCAAACTAACAATATTACATATGAAGGTCCCCAGTCAAAGTTTTTTGGGACCACAGGTGGTTCTGGACCAAAATATTTTTATGTAGAACCAAAAAATTTTTGCTGTACCCAGGGCAGTTTCGGCTTCGGAGACATAGGTTTCCTAATAAATTCTACTATAAAGCGCAGGCTTTCAGCCGTTTGTGCTTACATATGTAAATAGTTGCTTGTTGCTGGTGTCTCGGATGGCTCTCATCGTTTATCCAGGCTTGGGACAGATAGAAAATAATTTATATATTTGTAATCATGTAATAATTTCAAATTGCGTTTCGTAATACGGTCCCTTTATTATGTAAAATTTCGTGAAATTTTCGAGCCAAAATTTGTAATTCTGCAGCGGTTAAGGTCTGGACCCAAAAGAAATTTGGTGGACCCAGGGTCCATTTTGAAAAATCTGGCACACAGGTGGACCCAGGGTCCAACTGTGTGCCAGCTAACTGTTAAAAACTTAACTAAAATACCTTATGCAAAACCACTCCTCCTCCATCCTTCATTCCCTTTCATATTGCAACTGTCGGAAGACGAGATGTATGATTTAGCTACTAGTTACACTTATTGTACATATCTAGAAACAGAAAATCCTGCCGATTTTTTACATCGACGCAGAGCAAAATTTCGAAATTTTTAAACAAGATAGGGAAATTTTTTCATATTTTTAGACATTCAGAAATAAAATCACTGATTTTTAATCGCATCATTGAATCTTATTTTACTCTACACTAAGTTATGCATCAAAACCAATTTCAAGTAAATGGAGATTTCGCGTTGCGCTCGTTCAACCCACAGCTTGGCTTTATAAAGAAAAGCTGTGCAACAGACTGAGGGTGGGCTATCGATATAACCCAAAAACACAAAGAACCAAGACGAATTGTATTTTTAACTGGTAAAATAATCGTTCTATTAATAGTAGCAAGAGTGTATTAATAAAGTGTATGACACTTCTCTGCAGTCACATGTAAACCCGTGGTTGATGACGTGGGCGTTTTCGGCCTGACACCCAGTTTTTTGGGGTAGGTGGGTCGAGATGCACTGACCCCCTCCCAGAATCTGTCGCAGCTTGTATTTTTGAGGGTGTAGGTCGGACACCCCAATTTCTGGGGGGTCGGGTTATAAGCAGCTGCTTGTTGAATCGACCCCCCAGAAATTGGGGGTCCGACCTACCCCCTCCAAGAAACAACTGGGTGGGTGCTGAAAAGATGCTGTTGGGCCATGTATGCTAACGACATTGTTATCTATATTGACTGCGACGTTTCTACTCAAGTAGAACAGCTTCAAACTTTACAGAAAATAGTTGCAGCAGCAACTCTTTAGCTTCGGTGCAATATGTTCAAGGTTAACACAAGCAAATCTGAATTTATGATAATTAGTACCAATGTCACACATTGTAAAAACTGAAGGTATCGTCATATATAATGGCAATATAATCGAACTTCAGTGCGTTTACAATTGCATTGGGCTGCCGGTAAAACAATGCATCACGTTTAGCGTGGAACGTATAACTTATAGATGTATACGCGGCAAGAGACCACACTCTCTGAGTGAAAAATTACGACTTTGTGACAGTGAGAGACTGTTCGTTATTCGTGAGTTGGAGGTTATAACGAGAACAACAACAGTTTTGACTCTTTTGCGCCGTCAATTTGGAATGATATTCCCGCCAGCAGTAGAACTGTTGACAATATTGACATTTCGAAAGCAGCTCAAGACGCTGCTATTTACTGTCGCGTTCCACATTATAAGCAACGTCTCCGCTGTGCATTATTCAGATGTCAGTGATACAGCGACTCTGTCGATATTATGGACTACCGATGTTTATATGGTCCCTACGCAACCTCCGCTCCACCCAATGTACAATGAGCGATCAGCTGTATTATTTTAGAAAACAGAAATACTTATTGTTAGCATACTTACGTAATCAGCAGTGCCGGCTTCTCCAAACAGAGGTAAAAAGCCCTAGTTAATGTATTTCGTTCACCAGTTTATGTCCCTCACCAGATAAATTTTGTCCTCCCCAATATTACTAATAACTCGCAAGCGAGTGCGGTTTCATTTTGTTTAATCAACTGTAACAGACTGTTTGATGTATACACCAGTTTAAAACCTCTTGAAAACCCATTGAAAATCTAAAACCTTCGTCGATCCTAAACCCATTGAAGATAACTGACAAGACATCAAATATTTCCGCAGGTCTTTAGATAACCAAACCATCGTATTCAGTCTACCGAAAATCCTATATACACAATTCTAGATGACCCGAACGCATTATGTAACCAAGAAACTGAAGAGACAGTTAATATTCTGGAAATCGGGTTCATCGACCCTAGACCCATTAAAACCAAGTGAAAAGTGTTGAAGACATACTATTTTGTGGAAATCGGATTCACTGACACTAAGCCCAATGAAAACGTCTCAAATGATATAAGATACTCGTGCTGGACTCTATGTAACACAAACCATCGTATTCAGTATACCTGAAAACCTATATAGACAATTCTTGATGACCTGTACGCAATACAATAGCAAAATAACAGAATTATATTCTGCAAATGTAAATCGGGTTCATTGACCCTGTAACGAGGTACTGCTTTGGAAAACAAATTCCCTCATGTGAAAGGGTGATGTATCAAGTCATGAACCCCAAACACGACGGGCCGAAGCGCTTAACTTCACTTCGCATGAGCTAATTTGTTTCCCTTACTCATTGTTGTTGTTTACATTATGTGCCACGCATTTACAGTTTACTACGCGCTATTGTTGTTGATTGTAAATGTGTTGGAATGGTGTGTGCATGGTATCTGTACTAGAAGTGTGAACATATATTAATATGTTTATGAAATCATTGTGTATCGAAACAGAATATATAGGCGCTGTATCATGTAAGTGTGTTTAGATAAGCTCTTAAGTATATGATGTATTGAACTAATGTACTATTGTATGCTGAAACTTTCGTATAGATTGCAGGAGCATTTTAAGACATAGCTAAGTTTGAGGGAGTTTTACAGGAGTAATGGAATTACAAGAGTTTTATGTGAGCCTAAGGTATAGAATTTAAATATATCGGATTTGAGTGTAAGGGTTGGGTGTCTTAAGCATTAGCGGATATGTGTATGCGCATCTGCTGGATTTTCGATCAAAATCTTAAATTTTGTTTATACTTAAGAATTCAGGGAATTTCATAAAAACATATCCTCTAACGGATAAAATTCACTTAGGTTAAAGAGGGAATTTTATGGGAAGGAGAACCAGAGTAAAACTTGGAAAACTTATGTAATTTCGATCTCTTAGAGAAATCAATAGGGAGAAAACGGTTCAGCCGTTTATTTGTATTATTGTGTGTATAGTTTGTAGTTTGTTATAGTGCGTGAAATAAACTGTCTAAATTATTAGTGTTACAAGTTAAGGCCTAAGGAATAACGTCGTAAAATAAATAGTCGGTGGTGCTCGCATTGGGAAATATTGTAGTAACCAACTGTTTCGTGCGTTATCTACGGTGGGACTAAACACCCCTACGACCACGTAGGCTACAACACTAAACCCATCAAAAGGCTTGAAATATACACACTGGACTCAAGATAACCAAATCATTTCAGCTTTCAGTAACATCTATATAAAGACCATTCCATAATCAATGAAAACGTATATTTTGGAAATCTGGTTCGCCGGCCGTAAAACCTTTGAAACTCCATGTATAGGTATAATGCAGTCATGCTGGACTCTAAAAACCATCGCATGGATGGTGCTTGATAACCTAATAAAACTAATTGTAAGGTAAAAACAAGCAATAACACGGTATAATCTGAAAAATCGCGATTTCTGGCGAAGGGTCGATGAAACCATATTCGGGTCCATAGTTGCCCAGGGAGTGGTCACACAAAAAAGCCGTAGTCAGCTAAGTAGGATATCTTGATGATCAGATTCTGTGGTCTCATTTCTAGATGCGAAGTCTGTGTTGCGAGATATGGACTGCGAAAGACTGGTACCTGTATGGCCATATTGGCAAAGACCCTTAGAAATCTCTTTTTTGCTATTTTGACCCGAAAGATGATGTCAAAGCTATTAGCGTTAAACTAAAAGACACATCGTCGTCACTTTTGTTATCGAACAAAATAACTGTATATATTTTATTTGCTACGTTTAAGCTACTAAATTGTATTTAATTAACACTCATAAAAAGACCATTCAAAGAACATAATAAAACCGTAGCGTACCTATGCAGATCGTCGTTTCCGTCAAGTTTTGCTCGATGTTCAAGGCCACGAGTCCATGCAAAAATTGACGCTACCGGATTGGTACTTGTTTTATTGCCCTAAAACATTGAAATGAACATTCACCAAAAAATCACATGATCGCATTATGTACGAATGCAATTGTAATATGAATAAACTAAATATAAGACGGTGTAGTCCGGGGTGGCAAAACGAAATGATGGAATTAATCCTAGATTTTACTGTATCACAAATTATTTGAATGACGCAATTAAACAAGTGTCCAGTAATTTATTTGATTCTATTGATACAAATGTGCAGTTAAAGATTATTCAAAATACATGTTTTCAAGCAACCGGGAGCCGAACTACATACGTTCGAAGTTTAATGATATTTTGTCCGGAAGCATATGGCCAACTGAAATGTTGGCTGAACCAAAAGTTTTCCAAGGGCACCCCGCTAGTTGTATTTAGAGAATTTGGCTGCCTTCATACAGCTTCGTGAATAGCATCGGCTTTTGTAGAACATATTTCAAAACAAAACTGTGTCATTGTGTAAAATACTGCCAAAAAAGTAAAGCCAGGTTTTGAACAGCGCAGTAACTGCAGTCAAACAGTTTTTCTGCAACCAAACGAAAATTGTAGTCCTTTTTATTACAGTAGTACAAATCTAGATTTAAATTATGCACGAAAACTGACACACGTCAGATCTACATTAGGCCCAGATGGACAAAAACGTTATGATATCATTAGTTCAGAACAAAATTACTATTATTCTGGACCGCCCAATTGATATACTTTCAGTCAATCAAAGACAATAATATGAAACACCTGCGAAATTCGCTACCGACAAGATAAATTTTCGTTATCCTGGTTGCTACATAAATATGAAGACCACAATTCAAACGATTTAATGAGTGACAGGTACGGATGAGCCCACTGTTGAGTATGAAACGATATACTAGATCAGTTTGGGGCGTACTGTTGGTTTGTGCGAGCATTGTTTTGCCAAGAATGCTTTCGATGAGAGCAGTAAAGCCTTAGCCAGTATATATGACTCGTACTATAAATAGTATATGTATCTATAAAGTGGCAAACTCATGAAGGTTGTAGCCAAGCAATCCAGGTTTTAATACAGCTTGGTTGTTTAACGGCATAATATGTGCAGATAGTCATAATAATACACAACTATGATTGTGCTAACTTGTTTACGACGTCCTACCGCGCGTACCACTGGAACAGCTGACATACCTTTTGATGTTCTCTATAATGTCTTGTTACAGTACCGTGTGCTGCTTCAGATTCAACGGTTTTGCCATCAGGACATACCAGAACCGATGTCATGAGGCCCAAAGAACCATAGCCTAAAATATATAACCAAAATGTAGTCATTATTTTTGGCGATTATTTCTTTAAAATCCAATGAAGTTAAAAATTAAAACAAATTCGTGAGAAAAATGAAATAAATCAGCAAAGAACAACTGAGTCGAAAGTAATGAAAATGTGTTTGTAGGGACATATAATATTAGTGAATAAAATAACAGGCCGAAAACTGTTTGTTTCAAACGGGAATCCTAGTTTTTTTAAATCAACATTTATAGTAAAATAAATCAAAGACGAAATAAAGGTAGAACGGCTTTGAAAAGTGTTGACAATAAATAACCGTTATGCCTTAGTGATTGGTTTGACATACTGTCTTTCTGGGAATTTAAAAAAGGCTTATGAAGATAACAATATTTTGGATGTTTCATTGATCTAAAATAGCATATCTCGACAAAAATGTATTGATAATGCATTTTCGCGTAAACAGCATCGTCTGCACGTCAAGCATTAAGAGTACACATAAGAAGTTCCACACAATTTCCACCCACATCGAGTTTCTAGACATACGAGTGTTAAATGGTATAATGCAGGAATCCAGGCATGATTAGTCACTCATGCTGTGCCAGAAAATTTCTCATTATCGTAATGATTTCTGGCGAGTAGAAAAAAAGTTGAACAAAACTGTAACATTCCTCCGCGCATTTTCAAACCGCCAGGTTCCGCGACCACCAAATTCAAAACCCCAGGTTCTTAAACCACTAAGTTTAAAAATTTCTAATTTTTTTAATTTGATGTTCCGAGAAGCAGAGAACCTGAATTAGTGCTTCATGAGCCTGGAAGCGTGGTCTGAATTATTGGTTCAAGAATCTGCGCAGGCTAAACTTTCGGAGGAAAATCACGATTTCTGGTCTAAAATATGCTCAAGGTATTGATATGGGTTGACCAGAACTTAGCTTGGCCCCGATCTCGACACGCCAGTCATCCTAGCCGGTACAACTGACAATGCAGTTTTAAAATTCGACATTTTTTCCTTTTGACTGCTGTTGACATTGGAGTAGGGGAGTCCAGACCCACATCTAGTGCCGGGCTTTTGCACATGGCATATGAGTATTTTCACAACCCCGGTAGCAGAGAGGTTTGGGGGGCATTTTTTCTGTATGTTAAAATGTAATCTTCCGACCTCCCACACCAGGAAAAATTGGCGAAACAATAACAAGACTCCATACCTCTTTCTGCTGGTACGGGCAACGGCCGTCTCATAAAGGAGATGTGTTTAAATGCTTAGAGTAGACGCCGCACATGTCAATACAGCGGTCACAGTTTAGAATATAGTAGTTTAAAATTGTTATAGCAAACATAAAATTCCAAACAAGAACAAATAATCATTCATTTACCCTGAGCAACAACGTCAGACTGTACGTCGCCGTCGTAATTTTTACACGCCCAAATAAATTCACCAGCCGACTTGAGTGCTTGAGCCACCATATCGTCAATCAGACGATGTTCGTACCAAATATTTGCATCTTCAAATTGTTTCTTGTATTCGCTGAAATGTCAAATGACTATTACGTACAATCATACCATTCACTGAATATGATGGCTTCGCGAAACAGGAAAATGGGAATCTCTTACATCTCGACCTCCCATAGGTACTTTCCTCTAGGTAGGCACTCTTCCCGTTTACCTATCTACAGTTATCCCACTTTTAACGGTACCCATATTGCTCCATTATTATATTAGATTTTAGTTTACACTTAGACTTAGCACTAGGATAAGACTAAATGTAGACTTGGCGTAAGACAAAATCTAAAACCAAAACTAATACAATAAGGGTGCAATATTTGTACCGTTGAAAATGGAATTGTTGTAGATAGGTAAATTAAAAGAGTGTCCCTTACTGTACGGTTAAAAATATGTATTTATATCGGTTGGGCTAAAAATGTGCGAATATTTCCTATAGTTTTGCTTACAGTTATAGCATATTATATTCCCCCAGTTCCAATTTTGATCCCTAAGGTCATGGCCCTCATGTATATAATTTTGGTAGTTTGGATAAGCCAGACAGTGTCCGTATATTTTGCCAGAAATAGAAATCGTTCTACCATATCAGTTACTATTATAAAATATTAAGATCATATCAATAGAGGTTGCACAGCAATATTTAAAGACACATAAAATCTATTCGTACAACCTCTCAAAAACAGAAATTGCAAAGTGTTAATAATTATCATACATGGACGAGCTCCGAAATCCCACGAGGATAGCGGGTGCTTTTGAGGCGGGAGGTCCTCCCCATGAGGGATCAGTCGGTCGGCATGCGGGGTAGTCGTCAGGGCGGTAAATTTTCGAAACTCATAATTGGTGCAAATTTTCCGTCGAGTTTTGCCCATTTAACCAAATTGCTCAACCGATTTAAGCCAAATTTTACTCGCGCATAAGGCGCACAGGAGAGGGGGTGCGGAGCTTCAGCAGATCGGGCAACCTCCCAAGGGGTAGGCAAAGCCGCGAGGAAGGTTAGTGTCTAACGGGGATAAACCCCTGTTCCCTTCTATGAGCATCTATGGTTAATTATGTATATATTAGGAAATAAAAAGGAGACCACTGTTGATGAGTTATCGTTTTTATAAAATAAATTCACAGAAGATAAGGAACTGTTCGCCAATTTAGTTAAGTTAATACTAGTTGTACCCAGGCTTGTATTATACAGCTCAACTCTACATATATGTACATGCCGTGTTGGTATACTGCGATACAATATTTTGGTTTTCGCAGTCACTACTGAATAGTATCACTGGCTTCGTTGATTACCAGGCTCAGTTTCTGCCACCACGGCATAAGCTACATCCACATTTCTGACATCGCCTGCAATCCGAATGATATTAAGTCAATAGCGACACTGAACATTGTGACAATAGAATAAAGCTTTGTTGCCGGACTAAACTTCGAAGGACTCAGACAGTTTGTCGCCTACGTTCAGGCTGCATTAATTTGCTTCTCTCATGGATCCTTCAAAATTGTCGGCACAAAACAAGATAGCTCCAAAAACCACCTAGACTGCACACGATGGGATCATACTTTCACAGTAGTACCAATGAGAAAAAGGAAATTGAAGAACAATTTTTTTACAACATACTTGTCATAGATATGTTGAAATGTATCTTTAAAAAGACCGTCGTACGCTTTCAGGATTGTATTTTTCGTACTCAGATACAATGGCCATCGCTTCATAAGAGCGTACTCAAAACATGCGTAGGCAAAACCTCGAATCGACTAAAAAATTAAAATATAACATAGGTGTCGATATGGGGTGGGGAGTTTAATCACCTAAGGGTCGGATCCCACAAGCCAGGCCTACATTTACCTGCAGGCTCTGCACCCACCACAACAGGTGCGCAAGAGTTTGGGAATAATTGAAAGAGACTGGTGAAATATAGAAAAATTGGTATAAATTAACAAAAATTGATAACACATTTAGTAAAAATTGGATAAAATAAACAAATTGGGGAAATTTTCTATCGAATTGGAAAAATTATGAATTCCTGAAAATTTCAACACCCACGCCGAAACCATCTATCCCTCAAGCTGACAGACACTTATCACATATAATCTAGCATACGTCTAGCACACTTCAAGCATAAAAGTAACAATTAATCTGGTTTATTAAAAAAGGAGACACTATACCGAATGAGAACAGCCAGTAAATTGTTAAATGCTTTGAACATAATTCTGATTTACAACCTAAAATTAAATATATATATATGTATGATGTATGTATTATAAACGCGTCGAACACGACACAGCATTGGGCTTAGCAGTAAAATTATTCCAGACCACGGCTGACTTCTAGATAGTTTGCTTTGTTATAAATGTTAATTTTCCTTTTCTCGTGCGTATCCTCATCCTTTTTCTCTACCAATGCTACTCTTGTTTTGACTGGAGGGCGAAATCACTTCATATTATCGAAATTTTCTTGGCTTGAAACAGTGTGGGTTCAAGACAAAACTGCTATTCTCTATCAAGCTCTAGTTTTTTTTGCGGTTTGCGTTTTATGTTTGGCAACAAATCGCTAGACACGTCGAAGGGTGCATGCAATGACTACTTTGTCGCTGCTTCTATCGACTAAAATACAGAACTCTATACTCTATCTAAAATACAGACTGAAATACGAATTGCTTCCAAAGACAGTCAGACTACATGTCAGTTTGTACCTCTGTGGTGTTGTACATTCCCATTCCACAGCCACCTTTGCCTTTGAAGTCAAACACGTCGATGACTCTTGGCGGACCACCTTGTTCGGGAGTAAAAACGAGCTGAAATTTTCCCGGCTCGGTCGTGACAAAATCTTTTGCACGATACTAAAACGAAATATTTGGGAAATGCATTTTAAAACAATAACATAGCTTTGAAGAATACAAGGAGGCATTAGACCGTCGATGACTCTTGGCGGACCACCTTGTTCGGGAGTAAAAACGAGCTGAAATTTTCCCGGCTCGGTCGTGACAAAATCTTTTGCACGATACTAAAACGAAATATTTGGGAAATGCATTTTAAAACAATAACATAGCTTTGAAGAATACAAGGAGGCATTAGACCGTCGATGACTCTTGGCGGACCACCTTGTTCGGGAGTAAAAACGAGCTGAAATTTTCCCGGCTCGGTCGTGACAAAATCTTTTGCACGATACTAAAACGAAATATTTGGGAAATGCATTTTGAAACAATAACATAGCTTTGAAGAATACAAGGAGGCATTAGACCGTCGATGACTCTTGGCGGACCACCTTGTTCGTGAGTAAAAACGAGCTGAAATTTTCCCGGCTCGGTCGTGACAAAATCTTTTGCACGATACTAAAACGAAATATTTGGGAAATGCATTTTAAAACAATAACATAGCTTTGAAGAATACAAGGAGGCATTAGACCGTCGATGACTCTTGGCGGACCACCTTGTTCGGGAGTAAAAACGAGCTGAAATTTTCCCGGCTCGGTCGTGACAAAATCTTTTGCACGATACTAAAACGAAATATTTGGGAAATGCATTTTGAAACAATAACATAGCTTTGAAGAATACAAGGAGGCATTAGACCGTCGATGACTCTTGGCGGACCACCTTGTTCGGGAGTAAAAACGAGCTGAAATTTTCCCGGCTCGGTCGTGACAAAATCTTTTGCACGATACTAAAACGAAATATTTGGGAAATGCATTTTAAAACAATAACATAGCTTTGAAGAATACAAGGAGGCATTAGACCGTCGATGACTCTTGGCGGACCACCTTGTTCGGGAGTAAAAACGAGCTGAAATTTTCCCGGCTCGGTCGTGACAAAATCTTTTGCACGATACTAAAACGAAATATTTGGGAAATGCATTTTAAAACAATAACATAGCTTTGAAGAATACAAGGAGGCATTAGACCGTCGATGACTCTTGGCGGACCACCTTGTTCGGGAGTAAAAACGAGCTGAAATTTTCCCGGCTCGGTCGTGACAAAATCTTTTGCACGATACTAAAACGAAATATTTGGGAAATGCATTTTAAAACAATAACATAGCTTTGAAGAATACAAGGAGGCATTAGACCGTCGATGACTCTTGGCGGACCATCTTGTTCCGGAGTAAAAACGAGCTGAAATTTTCCCGGCTCGGTCGTGACAAAATCTTTTGCACGATACTAAAACGAAATATTTGGGAAATGCATTTTGAAACAATAACATAGCTTTGAAGAATACAAGGAGGCATTAGACCGTCGATGACTCTTGGCGGACCATCTTGTTCCGGAGTAAAAACGAGCTGAAATTTTCCCGGCTCGGTCGTGACAAAATCTTTTGCACGATACTAAAACGAAATATTTGGGAAATGCATTTTAAAACAATAACATAGCTTTGACGAATACAAGGAGGCATTAGACAATTAGATTAACAATTATAGGGTTATAGAGGATCTGCGATAATAATATGGAAAATTACGTTTTGCCCAAGGCTAACAACCGGCCACTGTATCAACACAGTCCTCAACGTGGTTAAGCAAATCTCTTCGCATTCGTCTTAATAAATCTCTTCGCACACGACTTTGATAAGCTGAAAATTTTATCCTGCTTTGTATCACAAACAGCTTATCTCAATGCCAAAGTGCTGAATTCAGAGTGTTGACTATGTAATTTAGAGAGACGTCTACAGCTATAGTGAGCATAATCTTTACAAAATGATCCGAAAATCAGCCATGTTGTGAAGGAGATTCCCGCTTGTTACGTATTTAAGGTTTCACGAAGTGCTACTTAAAGGATGAACTATAGGTGAAATTTACACCCATATAGGTTAAACAGCTGGAAAGATACAGTACCGGACAAAATGACTGCACAAAACGAACGCGAACGACCGTAAACGCAAATGAACGTTAAAATCCTAGTGTATAAACGAACGCCCATGCAAACAGAATTTTGTCGTATTTTTGAACGAATTTTATTTCTTTTCGTTCATAAACGAACGTAAACGCGAACGAAAATTGCAACGTTTGTTTTTAGTTTTTGTGCACTTATTTCTGTCCATGACTGAATTGCTATTTTCGTGTATTCTGGGCGTCACAGGCCCGGTGTAACCCCAGTTTGACCTATACTGCAGTGCAACGGACAATAGCATCCTACTATGCACCACTACACAGAGAGAGAATTGTTCTACAAATAGGATAACAGTAATATAGCTCCAGCGGTTTCAGAGATATTGTCGTTTTAGTGTATTCTGGGTACTATGGACTCATTTAAACCCCATTTTGACCCAACATTACTGTGTAAATAATGGCCACAGCAGCATACTATACGCAGTTCTATGCAGAGCGCGAAATGCTCTACAAAATGAGTAGTAGCTATCACCTAGTAGCTGGAACGATTGAAGATATAATGAATACCATTTTCGTGTATTTTTGAGTGCCATAGGCCAATTTATAAACTAATTTTTACCCAAATCCTGCAGTCTAAAAGTGCCTTATAGCAAAGCATTAAGTACAGCCTTATAGGTCTTTTTTGCCCTACAAAAATCAGCCTAATTTGGGTGAAATATCTGCACCAGTTGTAGAGATACAACCCATAACTTTTAAATTCTCTAATGGCTCAACATATATAGGGGACCAACCAGTGGGCCCCAGTTTATAAACCATGGGAGCCCAACTATGGGGGACGGGAGCGGATGCCTGGTCCGGGAGCGGTCGACAAATATGAGGGCGGCCCACAATATATTAATTTTTTCATATTTGTAATGGTTTTATTCCGAATTGTGAAGCGTTTCGGCAACAACCATAAATGCAAGACTGTATTTGCAACATATTTCAATGCATCGAATATTTAACTTTGCCACCACTTTTAGGGATCAAAAGCATGAAAAAATTTGCACCTCACGTGCTTGTTTAGTACTCAATACCTCTACCTGGTGGCTGCACCCCGTTTCGTTAACCTGGTAGCGACCAAAATATTGGTGGGACGAACCTCGGTAGACCAAGTATGGAGGGCAAACCCCCCACATTACCTGGGAGAAATCAGAACATGTTTTGTAGGACCTCATTTCGACCAGACTCGAGCCGGTTTGGGCCACCTTTACGGCCTCGAAAGATTTGGAATCAGTATTCGAGTCTAAATAAAGGGCACAAATAGATGTTTTAAGCTTTCGAATGAGTTATAGCACGAATCAACCTACCAAGTTGAAGTTAAGGTATGTGTGTCACCCCAAAAAACCTCAGGAATGGACGCCATCTAAACTCACTACTGCGACCAGTAAAAAAATCTTCAATGCGCTTGTTCCACTAGTCACTATTCAAGTAGTTTCGCACCCAAGACAATAAGATAACAAAAATAGCATCTACACAAGCTATAGATTGACAAATCTCACGCATAGTTAACTCAAACCAGTACTAAATGTTGTGAACGTTCGGCAACATACATCGGTTCCCATAACTTAATAAAAATACTGCAGAATAGTCGGGCTTGTGCACCAGTAACACCCGTAGCCGTGCCAAAGGAACATCTGACATGGCAACGTTATGATCGTGATGACAAGTTGCTCATCGGGCGAACAGAAATAGAGCAAACCTATCTAGTGTACGATCAATAAATATTTTGTGGTTCAAAAAACTATATATTAAAATGTATAAAAACATCTATTGTTTGTATATTTATAAACAAGTGTAAATAAGGATTTAAAACAGATATGGTTTTTTTGCTTTTCATTGTTGTACTTACCAAGTCACCGTGGGCATGGCGGCCGATTACGATGGGCTTTTCCCATCCGGGCACAATTCGTGGAATATTTTTACAAACAATCGGCTCACGAAAGACAGTGCCACCCAAGATATTACGAATCGTACCATTCGGACTTAGCCACATTTGTTTTAGATTGAATTCTAAATAGTTATATATATGTATATATATATATATATATATATATATATATATATATATATATATATATATATATATATATATATATATATATATATATATATATAGTAAAACAACAAATTAAATAAGAGTTACTGAACTTACTTTCAGGCAAATTAACCACAGTAACCAAACAACCAACCAGAACGTTATAAACTCACAATTGTTATAAACTGTTTATACCCATATATAATTCCCGCGGCTTTTCAATTTCAGTTTTCCCTGTTGTACCTGTCAAAATTACGGTTTTGTATGTTTCGAGAGAGTCAAATTCCTTGCTATCAACAGAAATTCACGGCAGGTAAATATTATACATTTGACACAAGTTACTATAATAGTGAGAACCAGAGCATTTGCAAAAGTTCCCCCATTTGTCTGTTTATATTTTATTTTGCCATATCTCTGAAACAAATACACTATTACACTGTCAAGGATTTTCAAGTAAACTGGACGATCCAATAAGTTTTTAACGGGCATGTTATCTTTTGGTATTGCATTTCGCTACCTTTAGCTGTTACTTATCACATACGCCAGAAGGCGCACTCAACTTCCGCATTTAACAACATGCAACTTTGACTGCCAATAGATTCAATTTTACTGTATTCTCTAACAATTTGCTCATTTTCCTTCCAACCCCACTGCGCGGGAATCCTACTCACAACACAGCTTACACATTTTTTATGGATCACATTATACACAAGGCACACAATAACAATATATTTGTTGCAGGCGACAGCTGTCTTTGAAGCTTATGCCTGATGAAACAAAACGTTTATTCAGCATTCTACAATTATTATTCGCATATTATTATAGGGATCCGTCGTATACAGACATAAGGTCTTAAAGTGTTATATCTAAGCAAACCAAGCTTATCCATTTTTCCATGTTGGTAACATCATGCAATCGAATTGTTTTACGAATATTCTAGAAATAAATTGTGGCGTTAACGTATTAAAAAAGACAACGTGGGATACTGAAACTTTTTGAGTACAGGCAGATTTCATTGTCAGTGCATACAACTACCATATACCGCCTATCAAAAAAAAAATTCTAAAGTCCACCACTGATTCAAAGCGCTTTACAACGCATGTATATATAGTATATATATAGTCCCAATAAGTGATTGTCGCTTAACGAGCCAACAGGCGAACAACCAACAAATTAAAAATTTCAAACACGCATTTAAACTGTTGTAATTTAAACTAAAATATATAATTGTGGCATATTTTATCCTGGCATTATGTTACTGGATGGCCTCAGTGCACTCGTTCGTTAGTTAACTGACTGCACTTAAACTAACCTTTAACCCGCTCTTCGTCGGGAGTAATTGTCGCACATTTGATCCCAACGTTGTGTTTCTGAATGGCCTCAGCGCACTCTATAGTTACTTGGTCGTTCGTGGCGTCACGGTTAGGCAAGCCCAAGTCGTAGTAAAGACAATTTAAATCCAAATAGGGAAATATCAGCTGAAATACAAAAGTTATCACAACAATATATATATATATAACTACTAGCTTGTCTTATAGCTAATGTGGTGAATTCTGAGTGTTGAATATGTAAATTAAAGAGATGTGAAAAGACATATTGAGCATTAAATTAAAAAATAAGCTACCGAATATCAGCCACGTTGCTGTAATAGTTGATAAGATATACCGATCATCGTACTCACAATTTTCAAGTACATAGAGGATGAATTTCTCTACAAAATAAGACCAAAAACCCCTTTATACGTAGCTCGAGCGAGTGAAGAGATTTACCGTTTTCATGTATTTTGGGTCTCACGGACCCACTAAAAAGCCTGTTTGACCCTACCTTGCAGTGTAAGTGATCACAATAACAACAAAAACACCTATATATAGCTCGAGCGGGTCAAGAGATATCCTTTTTAATTTGGGTCAAACGAGCCCATTTTAGAACCCATTTTGACCCAAATCATGCATTCTAAGATAAACGCGTAGCAAAACGCTATATATAGATTTATAGAGATTTATTTGCCCTACAAAATGAGCCCGTTGCCGAGTTATTGTAAGTAACGTGATTGTTACGCCACTTTTAGGGCCCGACCAGTGCCCTTTTTCGGAGGGACGAATTGGAATCGGGCTTCGCGAAGTACTAAAATACGTCAATAAAGATTTCAATCTTTCAAATGAGCTATAGCGCCAGACACACTTCCCAGTCGAAGTTGAGTTATGAGTTGTCATTCCAAAAAAAACTCGCTTCGCTCACTCACTCATCATTGAATAAACATATTTCATATAATAGCCAACACAATAACGCTGTTGCAACAAAAGGTAGTAAAAGTGTTACTTTTGACTTCTCCAACTTGGATGATGGAGAATACTATTTGTTTAAATTTGTTAATTCCTTCTGGTATATACAACAATTAAAAGATTTGGGTTCACCTGAATACACTTAAAACAAAATACTAAATAGCATAACGACTCAACAATAAGTAATATAAAAATATATACTTGTGTTTAAAATATTTAATTTCGAAGCCCCCACAGTTGCACCAGCTGTGCGTCTCAATTCATGTCCCCTAGCAACATTTTCAGCGTACTGGAAACGCAATTATACATTATGATGCATATATGATATACATATATTGACGTAATTTGAAATGAATTTGGCTACGAATTGGGAAAAGGAATTGAAGCACATTTATTTCACCTCGAAAATTAAATTTGACCTAATCTATTCACATTTAATTAAATTTGAATTTTTACCAAAAGACCTATATATGCATTGTTGTTAATCAAAATGCCTGCATATATATATGGAATGGAAAATTTATATAGTGAGTAGAATATTCCCGCATATTTGCTAAATGTCAATGCATGATACACAAAGTAGCAAACAGCATTGTTGCAAATGTTACGGTCATTGACGTAATGGGATAATAACGCTACTATTTCCACTGTTTTCTATATGCCCACGTGCAGTCAAATAATTTACTAGCCGTGCAATCTATTCTTTAAACTAGATTAGAAAATTACGAATCAATATTGACGGGTTCGTTACGTACATTCTTCTTAATGCCGTCCCAAATAATTCGTGTCATTTCGTCGCCATCGAGTTCAACAACCGGATTTTGAACTTTAACTCGTGATCCTGGAATAGCGGTACTAAGCTGGGATTAACCAACGTTGCAAGTATCTACATAAAGTGCGATTACAGTTCACCGGAGTATATACCCTTTACGAAAAATCGTATTGTTCCAAGCTGAATTCGTATTAAAAAATTAATACAAGAACCGAGCATTCATCGGGATGAGATTTTTCGTTACCTTACAATATCTGTAGATTTGAACGAAACGTCTAGCTTGCTTACTGGCTTCTCCAAAATTAGGATGGGGCCACTGGCGAAATTTTTGCATCCCCCGGTAAAGACAACACCAACTGACCTAAAACTTGACAAATTTTTATTACAAAATTTTCTTTCTGATACTAAAATTGATTAATTTCAGTAAAATGTTGCAAAGTTACTATGAACTTCAATAGAGGAATTTTGATCCGTTTCTGAGGCATTTCATAACAATTTTAAAATTTTTCGCATAAGCACATCAACTTTTGGAAATCTTTAGATTTCGAAGACGCCCGCGCCCCTAGGTTCAGCCCGAAGGTAGTTCCGCGTGAAAGTGGCTAGTTTTGGGCTCAAAGGTTCCCGTAAGGAGCTAACACGCCTGTCCACAGTGGGAATGGGGGGCCATCTCCTTTTCAAATCCCCCATGTTCGTAAGATTTCCCACATGCCCCCTTGCTCGGCCGAAACCACCCCAGTTCAACGAAATTTAAAATAATTTATGTCTTAAAATTTGTTTTGCATGCAAAAACTTGTTTAAACATTAATTATATACCAGTGTTGCTAATGTCAATACGCCGTCTTAAAACTTCAAAATACATGCACATTGGTAAAACTATATGAAAATATGGAAATATTTAGTATTTTTAAGCAAAATTTATTCACTCCCACTTTGAAATTGAGAATGAACAAGTGGTCCCCCGAAGTTCTCTTGTTTCGAAGGGTTTTGCCAACGCCAGGCAAAAAATGCCATTGGAAGAACACCACTGTTATCTCAGCAAATGTCCAGAAAATGAATATTTATATATACCTTTAGATAAATTCCTGGTCATATTGGTCAAAACGGCAGACGACATACGGATCAAATTCTTTGCGACGTTCTGATTCATTGCTTACAATGTCAGTAAACAGAACAATATAAAATAATGTAAAGAACGATATAACACAATAATACAGTATATATATATATACTGGAATTATATTTATAAACAGCTATATACGGATGACCCTGGAAGATATTTATACAAATTATATTCGCTATAAGTTTACGAAGCACAAATAAACATCTGCCGCTACCAATTATGTAAAAAATATTTGCAAATCTTGTCATCCCGAAAAAGCGGTTGAACGAGTATAATCGTCAGATTCCGGCTATATATACATACTTAGCTGTCAAAAAATCTAAATCCAAATAGAAATGATCGAAAATGATGTAGGGTTCGAAAATATTTGGCTTTTTCTTTGATCAGAATCTTTTCAATCATAAAAGTGAAATAAAAAAAACTATGTCATTTGCCAATGCATGGCTTCGGAATGCAGACAAAACTTCGAGTACACGACACTACAACACTGAGAGTGTGGGTAAAAATAACTGTTCTCGGTTTTAACACTGGGCGCGGGGATCGGTAATAGATATCCAATTTTCATAGGCGCGGGGATCGGTAATAGATATCCAATTTTCATAGGCACGGGTATCGGTAATGATATCCAATTTTCATAGGCGCGGGGATCGGTAATAGATATCCAATTTTCATAGGCAGTATTTCTAAAAAAGTATATCGTATATAACTTGATGCAAATCAGCATCTAATACCAAACAAATCTCTATAACACTGTATATATAAAACTTTGCTACACAGCACATATTGTATTGAGGATTAAGGTAAAAGAAATTTTCCACTGAGGGCGCTAGTGGGAAAATCGTGAAAATTTCTTTTTTGTGAACGTTGCATGGATTCGTACGGAAGTAATGCTTGTTAAACGTTCGGTATTTGTGAATCGCGATACCGACGGTTGTATGCGATATCGTAAATCTTATAATTGTCGATTCAATACACATGATTCACTCGGATTAAACGTGCTGTAAAAAGGAAACCTTTGTGTTTATTGCTTCGACCAATCTTTAATAAGATGGATTCGTTCCATTATGCGAACATCGGCAATCGATCCCATTTAGGAAGAAACTTTGTTACAGCCATGATCATTTGGTCTTTGAAAAACCTCAGGAATTCTCGAATTTAGCTAATGTGACATTGCGCAGTTTGTATTACAAGTATGACCCGCTACCCGCAGTTGAAATATTTGGCACGGTTGATACCCCGCGTTTGGAGCCCTGTGTTATATTTCATTTTGACTTGATAAACATTTGTTGAGCAGATTATTGAGCAATTATCGTGGTTACCATTTCGGGGCGACGTAACGCGTGCTGACCCTTTATGCAATAAGTACAATCGCTATCGAAAGGTCTAGTTCATCACAGAAGCTGTAGGTTCGTTGTCAAAACCAGACCTCGGGATGCTTAAATCGGTGCATCACGAATTTATATTTGCCCAGGATCCTTTCGATGTGCCCGTTATTACGCTAATTTTTTGATTCCCGTGGGCAATGCACTCACAAGTGAAACGTTTATTATAAAGTAGTTAACAAGATTTTGTAGAAATATTGAGTCGTCGACCGAGTCCCTTATTATGCGGTTCTAAGTCACTAGATTATATTAGCACCCGTTACAGGATTATGGCACTACGTGCCAGCTATGCACAAACAAGTAGACCCCCTAACAATATTAACTACGCTTTAAAGCCTCGACGATAAAATATAACCGCAGCTATAATGCTCGCCAGCAGCAAACTCTGTTCTTAAGCCAATGTTAAGAGATCTGAACCATTCGAGATAGTATGTTGAGATCATTAATCAAACAAAAATTATTATTAAATTTATCGGACCCTCACCTTTGATTCACACTAAGTTAATTTAACTAACAATCGAAGAAAACGAAACAGACCGCATTGTAACGCTGAAGAACTCGACTGAACAATATAGTTCAAAACAACTAAAGTGCTGCTAATATGCAAAACATTTAGTTGATCAAAACAACAAAGATTTAAAAAAATATTATTCAGTAGTAATAATAACAATAGCAATAATATATAATGCATCAGTACATCATTACAATATTATCAAATTATGTCAATTACAAATAACTGTTATATTTTATGATTTTCATGGTAGGGGTAGGGGTGGTGGA
Organism: Trileptium ribeirensis; assembly: GCA_030248225.1. Taxonomy (NCBI): domain Eukaryota; kingdom Metazoa; phylum Nematoda; class Enoplea; order Enoplida; family Thoracostomopsidae; genus Trileptium; species Trileptium ribeirensis. The sequence goes on along the minus strand of JASANE010003511.1, from coordinate 14,463 downwards.
TTATTATTATGAAGGCTATCCGTATTTTAAACGAGGACGAGATTCGTCACCGAAAATTGTGAAGCTCGAGGTGTGGTCAGTACAATGCCGGCGGGGAACGAAGTGGTTCCCACAGATGGCTCGCGTTCCTTCGCTTAAAAATTTCTACAGCACGGCGGGGCGACTCTACTACACGTTTCGACTTGCCTAATCTAAACACTCCGGGTCCAAAAACTAGAACACCAAAGGCACAGTTAAAAAGTTTATTAATCGGGCAATTATTAATAAAAAAGCACGTGAGTCATTTTTATTCAGTAACACAATTGTTTTTATATCACGCCTACTTTTGTCTACCGGTAACTTTTGCTCCTAGGCCTGAACTATTGGCACACCACACTTCAGCTAATGGTCACTCTTTGTCTGATTAAGATTAGAAGTAGGTTATCTCTACTAATAATCCCCTTGTGAGGTTGGTACTATCACACCAGCATGGATTGCAACAATACAATTATTAACTATCTGAAATAATTTCCTTATTTGATCCTCTTGTGAGGTTGACACAATCACACCCGCATGCCTTGAAACTGTGCGATTATATAGTACCTTATCATTCGCCTTAGGTTTAGCACTAATAATTCCTTATCAGCTTTCCTTATGAAGTGCACACGGTTACACTCGATTGGCGTGCTGCCGGAATTCATCTCAACAGCTTAACTTTTACCTTAGATTAAGGCAGTACACCCGCATGGCTCGCGCTGCGCAACTTATAGGATTATATCAATACCTTAACCTCTTCCTTAGATTTAATACTAATAATTATATTAAACCGATCATACCCGCATGGTTTGCAATCGCGATAATTATTAAATTATGTTACGCTACACCACCCTACGGCCTAGTTCTTTTTAAGCTACATCTTAATCTTTAACGGGGGATTAATATTACAAAATACACAAGTAACACGTAGAATTAGGTTACTTCATTGTAAAGCCGTTAAAGATTTGTACACCGTTTACAGCATTTAGTGTGCCTGAACACATAAGCTCAATCCAAAACCACAATTCACAGAGAACGAGCGCGATTATTTTCGCAACGTATCCTATCCAAGCCTGGCATTCATACCGGAAAGCACAGAAGTAAAAAACAACGAACCAAACCAGTATATATATATCCACAACTATGAAATTGGTAACGTAACGAGACTCTTTTGCCTCAACGAGTAGCTAGATAATCACAATTAAACAACAAACCTAAAGACGCATTCTTTGCGTCATCCAGCACAAACGAAAGTCAAGACTGAAACTAAAACAGTATGAAATTCCACAATACAATATTAGATGTTAAAACCCGTTAGGCTACAAACTGAGGCGATATTCTTGAGCACCGTTCGATTTAGGCCATGCTATTAGTTCTACCGGTACTTTTTGCCTTATTTAAGCTGTATCGCTAACTCGGCCACTCGAGTGCACAATTCTAGCTCGTTCTGAATCCTTATTAGTGTTAAGGTTATGTTATTTACTCTTTACTAGTCCTCTTGTGAGGTTGGTACAATCGCCCCCGGATGACTCAACTGTACAAGTATTTGAGTACCTGAACGTAAGCCTTAGATTTACACTAATACTGGTCCATATTTAATGCAATCGCCCCCGGATGGCTCACACATTGCGTTCACATTGTGTGATAACGCTTGTGGTTTACGTTAACTGGTACAATATTAACTCTCTTTTTAGTTGATACAGTGATGCCGGATGGCTGGTACACCGTACGATTACTTAAGTACTTTAACCTGACCTTAGATCTACGCTACTTGCCTCATTTTAATGTAGTTGCCCCCGGATGGCTGACAGACTACGCAATTATAAAAACAGGCTAGTAGCGGTCGACTGCTATTCCATTTATTTGTGCTCTCTCGATCCTCCGGCCACCGGACGACTGGCACAACAGATGGTTATGAGGAAAGAGTGGATCTCACGACGTGGTCATCCGATTCCGTGCCCCTTACTCGCCCCAGGTATACTCACGAAGTTAACCCCACCTGCTAATGCTCACCTTCGGAGTTCTTCACTCGACACAGGCCGAAGTCTTAAATATTACTAAAGTTAGTAAGTTATCTAGTACGTTACCATTCCTAGTGCCGATTAGTTTGCCCCTAAAGTTCCCATATTTTTTAAGGAAGGAACTAACTAAATTTACTTAACTTACTTAATTAACTTACCTAAATTATTTAATACTTCAGGTTATAATACTTCTTTGTGAAGTCCCAACACTCACTAACGCGTTCCGTAAATATGCTCCGTCATTGTAAAACCGTATAAATATTTACTCCAATGCTCTCTGAAATAACGCAATTCTTTTGCATAAATAATTGAGAAATTTAAGTTTTAAAACATATATATAGGCTCAGAACAAAACCGTAAAATTCATTAACTCGGATGCCAAACTGTCACAAATTACCCAACGCTCATAACGCAAAATCGTCAATATTAAATTAGCTGCCATATCATGGGTAGCTATGTAACCCAAAGACGAAAAGTAAACAATAAACAGAAATCGAGTGTAATTCTTTCTGCTTACTATTACGGCGACCAAATTCAACTCGAAAATCACACCAACTCCACTCGAGCCTAACTAAATAATAGTAAAAATGAAAACTAACAACATACTAGCTAACTAAAGAGATTAGTACGAAATACACAAATTATTTAAAAACAAAATTAATAATAAAATTAAGGATTTAGGAAGTTGGTGGGATAGTGTGAGTATAATAGGTAATTTGGTGAAAAACTTTTATTTTTGGTTCTATGTGTAATTTTGGGTTATTTTTAGGGTGGTTGGGTGGGTTTGGGCCCGAAAACTCTTTCCGTAGACTATAAATTCGCAACAATAACATCCATTTCACGAGATACAGACATAAGTAATGTTAAAATGAAGTAGCTACATAATTTGATTATGATGTATTTTGGTTTTAACCATTGCAAAGAGGTTTATTTTGTAATTTGTTAAAAAGCTATATTTTGTGTAAACGTAAAACTGGTATATACATAAATTTAGCTTACAGCGTTTAATTATTACCGAGCTAAGCAAAATTTATTATGCGGCGTACTGCAAACTAACCCAAAACTAAAATTATGAGATTAGAGGCCTGCCAGAACACTAAGCTTTTCCTTTTCTAGTATTAAAAATTATGGTTACTTGGGGCAAACTTTACCAGGAGTCCGTGACAACAAATCCAATTACTCACCTTTAACATTTTCACGTCAAATTTTACCCAATTTTCCGGCATTTCTGATAATTTTCCTCTGGTGTTTTAAAATTTGCTTCAATTGTTGCTAATTTTATTTCCTTGCCATTTTTGCAATTTTTTCAATTTTCTCGCATGGTTCGATGTGGGTTAGTGCAGACGTTTCCGATAGCGGGAAGGGGGAGGTACATGCGGCTTGAGAGTAGTCCAATCCTCGGAGGGTAACCTCCTACCCCCAGACCACCCCTACTTGCACACTCATTAAGTAATATAACGTTGCAGGTCCAATAAAACAAAATAGAAATCAACATTTTGCCTTTGCTCTTTATTTATGGCATACATGATCATATGTATTAGGTCGATCGTACCACTAGCGCTCAAAATCCTATCGGGACACATATACAACTCGGACCTGAAAGGCAAGCTCACCCCTGGCATACCGCAGACTATCCCTCACCGAAGGAAATCGGATTTGCAAAAAGGCATTAATTGGGGGGAAACGGCCACAAACCAGGAGAAAATTTTGCAAAAGTCGAGGGAAATCAATATAAATCAGAGAAAAATTGGTAATCATGAGAAAATTTTTGAATCTCCTAAATTTTGAAAATTTATCCTATTTACACCCCTGCCGACTGCCTAATTCCATTTGGAAGGCCAACCCCCGGAACACCCGCTATCCCCCTCTACTTGGACTTTAGACCTCATGTGGATATGATTTACAGTCATTTTTTTCGCGTTTCCCATCCAACTGTCTAAATGGGACCAGAAGAAAGAGTATCGTTAGTTTTCCGTACACATTTCGGCAGACAGCTGCTGGTGCAACGCATCTTTCATTATTCGTAAAGTATGAAACGCACGATTCCCGATAGCCATTTTGTGAACGAAAAGTGGGCTTTTAGCACGTTGACTGCTGTGTCCCCCGCTGGTGGGCGACACATCATATTACATATGTGCGTGTCGCCCACCGGCGGTCGATATTTTCCTATTTGCATACATATTTTCTAAATGCTTGTTGTGAATAATAAATAATAAAATAATAATAACACCGCTGGTAGTGTTCTCCCATTATTCCAGATTTCTACAAATACAAAAAAAATTTCTGGCCTCAAATGTAAAATAAATAAATTAAAGGTTTTAATAAACTTGAGTCAGTCGAATTCAATTTACATGGTGCAGCGAAGTAGAATTATCCGACTAAATGGTGGCTCGTAATGAAATAAGGCAGAATCATCCCAGAAAATGAAGCAAAGCGCTATAACGCACACATGCCGAAACAGGGGTCCTCGTGGTGACTCAAGTCTAGGCCTCCGTCGCCACCCCTCCCCCCCCGAGGCACTGATCTACCCCCTTGAGGGTATCACTCTACATCCTGGTGCGCCCAAAACCGCCGCCTTCCTTCCCCAGTGAGTCAGTCTACTGCGCGCGTTAATTTTGGAAAAAAATTGCTAAAAATGCAGATAATTGGCAAAAATTGGGCTACAATTAGCAAAACTAGTTCTTGTGTGTGGGGAGGTCGTCAGTTGTCTAGCCTTCCTGAAAATGATTGACCTCAACCCAAAGGCCTTCACCCGCATCAGATGAACTTCGTTGACTGACCTTCTCCCACCGATTGCGGCAACACCATCAGACCTCGAAGTAAAAGCACACATCAACAAACATTGAACCTGCGTATCTATTGCGTCAGGTAAAATGGAATAACACGACCATATATTGGCAATATAGACATTGCACTACCTTCCCTCAAGCAACGCGCTGATCATTCACATTAGTAACGTAGCAATTCAGATCAATTCAATTGAAAATGGTTAGTTTCGGCGGTTAAATTTTTTGCATTAAGGAAGAAATCGAACTTTCTCAGTGGCCTTGACAGGCAAAAAGCGTATTGTGGGACGAGTGATTATTATTGGCTGTGATGGAATTGCGTTAAAAACAATGCCAAAAATATTTTAGTATAGCAGGACAGTTTTGATCCTTCTGAACGAGAGCAGCACCGCCGGACTATTTTGAATGATGGAGACGAAGAAACACCAGTTCATCGCTGTTGTCGTCAAGCATATATATACTTGGTAGACATGGTTTCCGAATTTCGATGCTATGCAGTATGAGGAAACATCGCCAGAGTAAAATCCTTGTGATGCTGGTCTCTAGAAAAGCGAAATTTTGCGACAACTAAAAGTTGATAACATTTTCGATTTAGATAAATTTCGATGGTTTATTGCCATATTGCGAATTCAAAAAGCTGTGTGTCCCCAGAACACGATCAATGGCTTATCACCCGTGCCATTGTCATCCAAGAGATTCACTTGAGTACCGTGCTCGGAAAACAGAATATTTATTTAATTGATTAGACCGAATTTGTCTCGCTCCAGGGTTTGTCGGGTATTGAAGCCCTAGAATTGTATAAATCGAAGGTGTAATTTCAACTTGGCGCTCAAAATAGTCGACTGAAACCGAGGCAGTTGCGCAGGTTACCACAGTCGAGATCGAAAATGGGGCCCAGGTACCCTGACTGAGGGCTATAACGTTATACCGTTACAGAAACAAACAGCGTAGAGCGGGGTATTCGGGAGCGACAGCCCCCCTTCCAACATAGACTTAGGCTTTAGTGTATGTCTCATATAAGAACGTATGCTTAGCCTAAGGCTTAGGCTTAGTACATCAAGAATGACATGGCATGCATACAGTAGGCCCCAAAGATTATCTGGCCCTGGCTTAGTTGAGGGAATTTAGCGAAGGGGTACATCATCTTTTCAGCTATGCCCCCATAATCTCTGGATCTCCAATCGTCTCTCACCACCAAGATAGATTCCTTCGCAATCACGTTCGCGTATTTTCAGTGCTGCCTGCTGATGCTGTCCATCATTCTGTTATAACTATGAGTTTTGGTAAAGGTATATCCCTGTGTCCAGCCATTTTTTTTTACAAAATTTCTCTTTTAAAATCACCCACCCCTATTTCCGATGATAAAAAAGGCGGCTCTTTGAATAGAATGTAGGACCAACGGTTGAGTTAGTAGGGTCTCCAAAAATTGGGTGGTTGAAAAAACATTTTCCAAAAAGGACTTTTTTCGTTCAAACTATGATAACTTTTGATGAGATTGATGGATTTTGTTAAAATGATACATATTCTACGTAGAATTGCACGTCCTTTGTTTGCTTATAAGTCTTTGGCTATACTCCATCACGTCGATGAGATAGATAACAATTGGTTGGTGAATCTAGCAAATTTCTTTGAATGAAGCGACAGTTTTTGATATATGATTGATTTGATAGAATGTTACAGATTAAAAAGCATTTTATGCGGAATTTATAGAGCTTTGACTTGAATGTAAATTTTATGTGTTATTGGTATCTGTTGCTCAGATATCTTGAAGTTTAATTTAGGCCTGAAAATTGTTTTTTTTTCTTTTGCTAGTTCATGATATTGTTAGTGATGGTACAGCTTAGCACGGGGGGTTCGGGAAGCGGCACCGCCCCGACCTTAAAATATGCAGGAATTCCACAAAACAAATTATTACATAAAACAAACTTATCTTACTCTTAAAAATGTGAATATTGATTATGCAATTAATACACAATTGTTAATTGTTGCCAGTCGTCTCGGTTAGCAACCGCGATACCGCAACAATAATTATATTTTTTGTTTACGACTGTTTTTAGTGATCCAGTCTTGTGGCAAATTGCCGATATGTGCATTATATTATAAGTAGTGTAGCTTGCGCGACAGAGATGAGGTGGTTGTCAAAACAGTTTTGGCGAATAGAATCTTTTCGTTGACAATTCTTATATTTGGGCACCGCCATTGAAAATCATCATGGCTCAGTAAATCACCACGTTTGGAAAGATAACAGAAATTGTCACAAGCACAGGTATGTGAATTATTGAGAGGCTCCAACGAGCTACTATTTCAAGAGTAGTGTTCTCGTCTACGGTTAATCGGATAATATTAATGAATGTGTTATTAATGTTAGGCAAATAGTTAAGTAGAATAATTGTTTCAGGAGGTACGATGTAATTTTACGACCATCAGCAGGACGTCCAGCCATTATAAACGGTAATAGTTTTCTGAAAGTATTAATAAGAATTAAATATATTTGTTTCGCTAATAACTTTTTAAAGGGTGAATTGATTGGTCAAAATGGTAAATATATCGTCTACGCATCATTTTACGAAAATATAGGTCCATTATAACAAGTTATGCGAGAGTAAACATAACCCACGCCCATCAATAATCCTATTTTGCTATTTCGGTTAAAAATCTGTTACTGAACGTTTTTTGGTAAACCATAATGCGGCGCAAAACCGTTCGCGAACACAAAGCTCTGTGATAGTAATCCGGTAAATTTGTGTTTGCGAAAATTCAAGGAAAATTACCGAATTTTTTGCTAACGAAAATCTACCGGATTTGGATTCGCTGAATTTGTTCGCGAACACTGTAACGTAAACAACATGAACGATTGATTTGTGACGTCAGTATTGCGTTAAATTTGTTCGCGAACACAGAGAAATGCGAATCAGAAGCAGATAGGCGTTCGATAACAGTTTTCACTGCAAATTCAAAATCGTCAAAATTCTGTTCGAACACAAACTGTAATTTTATGTGCTTGTTTCTGATTTTGCCAATTTTCTGTTATCGAAAAGTCGATGAAATTTCCACATTTGTTCCGTAACAATGGTTTGCGCTTCGCTATCGGCTTTTACAAAATAGGATAGTCGATGGGCGCATTTTAGGTTTACTCGCGCATTATAAACAAAAAGAAAAATTCAATTTTTTTTCGGTCATGTGTTCCTTACAAAAATCGAAAAAATCCGAACAATTACCTAAATTGAGATTTTGGATCACGAGAAGTTGAAGGTGAGGACCGGAGTCGAATTGACAATAATCCCTCCAAATACAGGACAGCGTCGATTACCTTGTTCGAGAATAGTATCGTGCTTTTCGACAACCTAAAAGTATCATTAACTAACCACCACCCGATTCTGATTCCATGTCGCAGCGATGCGCTGTGGTTCTCGAAAAGCTGAATATCGTGGAACATTTTCTGTAAAAACTACAAAATGTTTTAAAATTTAATCATCACTCACTAAAATCACTACGTGATATTGTTCTGGGTGGCTAACAGTAAACATGTTTTGTAGGTCCCAAAATTTTTATAATTGAGAAAAGTATTGAATTACAAAAAATTTAGACTTTCGTAAAAATTATTGCTTAATTTCGGAGAGTATTAGTTTTTTGTATACAACATGATTTTCATGATTTTATGTAAAGTCGCATGACAATTGGCAAAACACAGCTCTGTACGAGTATAGAATGTAACGGTTTGTCCGACCCACAACATTGAAAAGTAGTCCAACATGTTGCTGAGCTATATATCTCGAGCTCTACTACTCCATTTCGCACTGGTTTACGGATCCTGGGCCATACTCAGAAAGTATTCGGCAGAGTACGAAAACATGATGACCTGAGCACGTCAACACTTAGTCGTTTAACGCATTTAGTTGCTCTGGGGGAAAATAGAAAGCAACGCAGTGCATTAAATTAAGGTCGTTGCGTCGCGTGCGTTTGACACCGTATTATTATTTTCTTGCGTTGGGAAGAGCCTTAAAAATCCGAGCAACAGCGTCATCGTAGCTCAATGATTAACGGAAACACCTTTAACGCAAACGGCTCGCATTCAAATTGGCGTGATGCCAACAGTTTATTCAATGCTAGTCGAAATACAAACTAATTTAGGAAGTAAAGGATTAAAAGGACAGTAAATTAAAAATGCTCGATAACATTTAGTCGATGTTATCTTCAAGAGATGACAGTGACTAGTATTGTGATCTAATGTTTATGGTGCTCCAAATAAAAACGTCGGACGTCTTTTAAGAGACAAAATGGGAACTAAATGGAAAAAAAATTCGAAAAAACCTAACTTTCGATCAGAAAATGGTAGATCTGAAATGTTCTAGAGTAGTCGAACTGCAAACTCATTTTAGGAAGTATATATAGGGATAACAGGGCAGTAAATGAAGAATGCCCGATAACATTAGTCGATTTTATCTTCAAGAAATGGGAGTTGTAAGCATATGTCGCTGCCATTGTATTCAAACAGCAAGCAGATTATGCAAATTGGCAAGATAAGCAAACAAAGAGACTTGGAAGCATATGTTGCTTGTTTGGTAGCCAGTTCATTTGAATATGAAACAGATACAAACAGCTCTAGTTATAATTACTACTGTCGGTACAAGGTTAGAACGCTAGGCCTATGAAGTTGTTAGCTTCGTAAGAATGTGAGGTTTACAGTTTGTTAATATTTGTTTTGTTTCGTTAATACTTTATATCGCTATGATTCGCATTCACAAATTGGGTTTGATTTTGTTACTTACATGAAATAAAGTTAGTACAAATAAATAGAATATTACATTTGTCCATACACGACATTGCCACATTATTGATGAACCCGACGTGATTATTGACGCTTCTTGTTGGTTGAGTGTGAGTATTGGTAGGAGCAATATTTTGGTCTATGCTAGCCGTGGCAGTTTGCAAACAGTCGCAACCACTTTAGCAACAGCCATTGCAGTTGGCAGACAACGTTCCTAGGGTCATAATTGGTATATTTTCACTTCTGTGGACGTGAAGGACGAAGAAACATCAACAATTTTACTGATGAGCGGCGAATACAGAGTCCAAACGAACACCGCAACATGGTAAATAAGTTGTTTTTCAACATGAATGTTTTTGTTGATAAACATAAGTGTTTACAAACTAGATAGTATGTTTTGTCACCGTGGGCATCCCCCTTGCACATGGTCACAAAAGCAGACCCCGCGGATCCGTGGCGTCCCTGCGGCGACTATAGACTGCTGAATAAGCAGACGATTCCTGATCGCTATCCCAATGCCTAACATAAATGGATGTTCTAAATGATTTGCATGGGTGCACCATTTTTTCTAAACTTTATTTGCTTTCGGGGTACCATCAGATTTCGGTTGCCGCAGAGGATCAGTTAAAAACCGCAATTACAACACCATTTGGTTTATTTATATATATGTGTATGCCTTTCGGACTGCGCAACGCGGCGCAAAGTTTTCAAAGGTTAATTGACTTAGCACTTCATGATTTGCGTTCGCTAAGGCGTACTTAGATGATATTCTAATAGCTAGCGAAAGCGATGGGGAACACGTAGAACATCTTAGCATGGTTTTCAAAGACTACATCAATTTTCACTTCGCTTAAAGCCTAAAAAGTGCAAATTTTTTTAGCAATCGGTTCATTAGTTCATAGTTTCGAACCACCTCCTGACAAAGTTCTGTAGCGATTGAGCGCATCAACGAACCAAGGGGTGTACGTACATTGCGAAGGTTTTTAGGCATGGCTGATTACTATCACCGTTTCACACCTGGGTTTTCAAAAATTGCGGCGCCTTTAACAGATCTCACCCGAGATGCAAAATCTAAGTCTGCGATGATCAAGCTGGATGATTCGCAACGAAAAGCATTTCAGTATCTTAAAATGGCCTTGCGCGGGTGTGCGAAATTATCATATCCTCGGAAAAACGCTACTTTCGAGCTTACGACAGATGCTTCACAAACAGCTGTCGGAGCGGTTCTGCATCAAGTGGATGCAGATCATGAAAAACAGCCTCTTGCGTTTTTGTCTCATAAATTATCAGACCTAGAGTCAAAGAAATCCGCTTTCGATCGTGAACTTTTAGCGATTTATCTGAGTTTGAAAAATTTCAACTGGCTGATGGGGTGTAACTTTAAAATTTTTACAGATCATGAACAATTAGTAAATGCTATTGGCATGAAAAATGCGACTTCGCAACAATCTCGATGACTTTCAGAGTCTCGATACTATTTCAGAGTGCAACTGCGAGATTGAACATATTTCGGGCGCGGAAAATGTCATAGCTGACACTCTATCAAGGGATGTTCAGTACTGCGAATCTGTAACACTAGCTGAGATAGCTTTTGTGCAGCGTTTACGTTAAAAAGGACCCCCCATGTGAAAGTTTTGTCCACCCTGGGTGTCTCTGCCACCATCCATTATATGGTCTCTGCTACACCATAGTGTTTTTAGATGGTACACACCGCTGCTATACCATCTATATTGGTATGGCGTAGCCTACACTATTAGATTTGAAACAGTGTTGTATGGTGTCAGCGACACCATGTTGTTATTTTTACTTCTTGCTGCTGCTACCATTTGCTTTTTAAATGGTGGTTGGGACACTGTCACATAATTAGTCACTAGTCACAAAATTATAACAAACGACGAGAAAAATTTTTTGATGTTCGCATAAACAAATTGTTCCCATGTATTCTGTGACTTCCAAGCTCTCGAATTTAAAACAATACAACCCAAAATTACTATTGTAATAAAACATAAACATGTATCCCGTGCAGTAATATAATGGCCGTGGCATTTTGAGGAACATAGGGGCCTTTTTGGGGGAACATAGGAGCCGGGTAACATAGGGGCCTTTTTGGGGGAACACAGGGACCGGGCAACATAGGGATGACCCCCACAATACATGACAAATACATTCTAGTACTCATAAAATTTATGCCCAAGTAGTAGCTACCAACTGTAACTGCCAATTTTTTGTTAGAATCAACGTGCTTTGTAAACATTTATTTATTTGGCGCCATTTTTTATAGCTGCGTATTTAGGTGGTGGAGAACATTTGAGTCTTTTCGTTTAGCCCTCAGGCCAAAATTGGTCAGTTTTGAAGATACCGCGATGATTTTGGTACCATTCGACTTAGATTGATAAGCTAATTCAGGAAATGTTCATTGCGACGTGTTTTATGACAAAAATATTTTTAGTTCACAATGGCCACCCTGGTACCCAAAAATTCCAAAAAAAAATTACCGTTAAATGTATAATTTAAATATCATTCAAAGCGTTTTGATGAGCTGAGACGAATTAAGCAAATCACCGGAATAAGATCATGTGTTAAGAAGTTTTGCCATTTATGTTAAATACAAAACCTAAGGTTAAGCCTAGGTTGTTAACTCATGAGTAGATTGCACTGATTTTTCTATCATTCCACTCATCTCGTCAGTATGTTGGAATGCTATAAAATATTACCAATTTATCGATTTTTCAAGATTCGGCATGGTGTTGCGTGTGTATTGCCTTACCACGATTGAATATTAATCAAATGTGCTTTTTATATGGTGTCTTGGACACCGTCAGTAATATTTTTGTATGGTGTCATGGACACCGTCAGTAAAATTTTTTATATGGTGTCTTGGACACCGTCAGTAAAAAGTAGTAGGTAGGTTTAGACACTATAGCTAAGTTGATGATGTCTCATACACCATCTGTGTTATTATATAGTGCAGGTATACACTGTATACCACTAGATGTAACTATGTCTAGACCATAGGGGGACAAAACTTTCACATGGGAGGTCCTTTATAACGTAAACACCGCATTATACCCAATGCCCCGTATGGACGACATATTGGAATGTCTCAAAAACACCAAATTTATGTCCAGTTTAGATCGTAATAAAGGTTTCTGGCAACTAGAACTGGACCCCGAGACCAAGGAGAAAACCTCCTTCGTCACTGTCCACGGACAGTATGAATACAATGTTCTGCCATTCGGACTGAACTCTTCACCAGGTGCCTTTCAAAGGTGCATGGCAATTATATTAAAGGGCTTAGAATGGGAACGATGCCTTATCTATATACACGACATATTGGTCTTTTCACCCACATTCGAACAACATTTGGCGGACCTAATCACTGTATTCGACAGATTCCGTAAGGCCAATCTCAAATTAAAACCTTCAAAATGTCAATTCGGACAGAAACAATTGAAATACCTGGGACACATCATCAGCTCAGAGGGAGTCAAACCCGATCCCGAGAAAACCGCTGCCATAGACAATTACAAACGACCGGAGACTCTCAAACAGTTACAAAGCTTTTTAGGACTTGTTGGATACTATCATAAATTTATACCACACTACTCTGAAATTTGCGAACCGCTCAACGCACTTCGACGAAAGGACAGCGAATTTAAGTGGACACCGCAATGCGAGGAGGCATTCGGAAAACTGCGTAAGGCACTGGTACAAGAACCATTGCTCATATATCCGGACTTCTCTAAACTTTTCATACTCCAAACGTACGCCTCTGGATATGCCCTAGGGGCTGTGCTTTCGCAAAAGACCGACAAAGGGACATTGCCTATCGCCTACGCGAGTAAATCACTTGTGGACTATCAACGCCGATACGCCGCCATAGAGACTGAGGCTCTGGCCATACGATGGGCCGCCTTACATTTCAGACACTACCTACTCGGACACGAATTTCATGTTGAGACTGACCATAAGCCACTTAAGGCACTATTCGAGAGACCACCGCGGAATTCGCGACTAGCTCAGTGGCGTAACGAATTACTGCCAACGCAGACGGACTTTCACGCGATCCCCGACATGACGTGGAATTTTCTTACTCTTCGGACGAAGCTGAATACGATGAACAGGACCATCCTCGAATGGTCGCTGTAGCTGTTAAGGGACAGGATCGTGGTAAAGGCAAAGCTCCAGCTAAACCGCCCCGTCGATTTCCCACTGAAGAAGTTTGGAAACGACTTACTCGACAACTCCCGTCGGACTTCCGCCGGACGCTCCCGTCACCTTACCACCTGAGTATGTTCGGGAACGCTTCTATCGTATGTTCGGAGGACCTGGTTATGATCCTTTACCGGATCCAACGCGTTTCATCTTCTGTGGAGACGTAGACGACCCATGGCCTGAGCGAGTTGAGGTACCCAGGAGACGGACGACTGCCCCAGGACCGCCAGAACCTACTGGCGGACCGACCCACGGACCCTCTCCAGCACCCGAACCACCCGCCAGACCCCCGCAGCCTCAGGAACCCCCGACCGCTCCGACACCGCCCGCTCCTGGCGCGGTGAGTGAGAGCCACCGCTGGTACACCTGAACCCGCTAGACCACGGACGCTACCGACAACCGCTAGAGAGAGATATGGAGGTTTACCGGAAGTAGAGGAATTTGACACATTGATTAACCCTCCAAGGACTGCAGGGGGGTCTTAGAGGCCCCTGGCCCTGTGTTTCATTCACAAAAGCTTACTGTTTAGAGCTAGATTGCTGCAATTCAGTGAGAATTCATAATTCACTCAGACGCTAGTTCTGCTGCTTTTACAATTTTGGTTAAGGTGTCCCGTTCGACCCAGTACCTGACAGACCCCCCCTCAGCCCTAGGAGTG
>JASANE010003509.1:0-24044 GCA_030248225.1 Trileptium ribeirensis | reverse complement strand
ACGAAATAACTACTAAAGAGCACGAGAGAACATTATAAAACTTTCCATTGGAGTTCTATGTTCTTCTTGTTTTAAAAATTTTAGTGATTGAAATGACGAAGGGCATTGTTATGACTGAAAATGCATGTTCCAATTTATAACGAAGTTATAAAAATAGAGAGCGGTTGTAATCCTGGGCGTAATTTTTTCAATTCCCGTTTAGCTGGCCTGTCCACAGCCCTCTGAAATGTGGGGGGGGGAAACTTCGGGGGGCCCCCATGTTCATTCTCTGGGGAAATTTCAAAGTGGGGGGGATAAATTTTGCTTAAAAATACAAAATATTTCCATATTTTCATGCATTTTTACTACTGTGAACGTACTTTCAAGCTAAAAAACAATATTTTAGCATTATAAATAGTGGTAATTAATGTTTAAAAAACAACTTGCAAACAAAGAACATAAATTTTTAGACATAAAAAATTTTTGGAATTAGTTGAACATGGGGGGTTTCGGCCGAGTGGGGGGGACGGACATGGGGGAAAATCTCACGAACATGGGGGGATTTGGAAAGGGGGGTCCCCGCCACCCACCCCCCCACTGTGGACAGGCCAGTTTAGTAAATTTTTCTGACTTTTATTCATCACTGATTGCGGAAACGAGTTATTATTTCAAGTTGTTCAAGCATTCGAGCTTAAGGCGCACAACTTGCCGTAATGACGGGCTGCGCGCCACTTTTTATGCCTAGATGTATGCAAGTATCGAATTCGCTATTTTACATTTAATCTATCTGGATCATCCGTATTTCACAGAGGGCAGTTGTTTATTTTGTTGCAGGAAATGAGTCATATTCACTGGGAAGCATGGGAGCTTTTCAAAGGCTACTTTGAAGAGACATACGACTGTATTAGTTTTCCGCAAGAGTATTACACCGAATTTAAGCGTGGTATTGAAGCGCCGGAGGGTGAAAGAGCTGTGGCTATCGAGGCTGCGTTAAACAAGTACGTGTTAATAATTTTTTATTCTTACAAATCTAAGCTGCTTAAGTGCTCGGCCCCTACTCTACTAATCGCATTACATTATACCGCAGCAAAGCCGTAACATAAGAACATACGTTTCATTGGTTCGACTTACCTGCTATTCATACAACGATTATAGTAATCCACCGATCACTTTTGATAAAACTAGCTAATGGGTCAGTGAACTGGCGCAACATTGCAAGGTGATAAACCTTGATGCCGTAATGTGTTAGTGTTCGTGACGGAATTGTTGACGAATAAAACTATATGGATTAGACAATACACAAAAAATTCTCGATTTATTTCATGGTGGCTTCTGCCTGACACAGAAAAGCTATGTGTGATTACAAGCTATCGCCTGCAAAAGGATAACATGTATTGTCGCAGCGTTGCAATCTGTTTAAAATTTTGTAGGTTCACATGAGCTACACTAGAAAAGTACAGGGGTGTATAATGAATGACGAGTTAACCATAGATGATTCCTTCTGAAAACTATTATACGAAGCACTTTTTCATTACATATTTACTGCTTTCGCTGTCATGATCAGATTTCCGTACAGTTGCTTACCGTTTCTACTTTGATCTTTATTTCATCATTTCAGTAGTAATTAGTGTTGGCTTCGCTACGCCGTAATACCATCAGCCAACTAAACCTGTTTGTCCATTTAGGAAAATTGATATAAACAGTTAAAGCGTATCTTCCACTGACACGTTTTCGAACATTATGTACGATAAATTAATTGAAGAGAACTTTGGGTAAAACTTTTTGTGTGAGTCAGGCAGCATAGTTCGTTATATTTCTTAAACAGGGATAGTTGATCGAAACGCATTCTTCTACAACAATACCATTAAACGTGACGACGTTGTAACGTATATATTTAGTGTGGAAAATCTCAACGATATATTATAATAATTATAATAATAGAGTGTACAATATTTCACTACAAATCAGTTTAACACCGCCAATATAAAGCATGCTTTAATAAGAGCTATCCTGTTAGACAATACAATAACGTTTTCCATCAGAGGTTTCTTTTTCATTTGTAGTATTAATATTTTTCATATTGGTTCTCCTAGTTTGTAAAGTTTTGCACAATTATGGGCGATGTACATGCGGCGTTGAACAATGATAATTCAGCGCCTTGTCAAATTTAAAGGTTCCCAAGTTGTACTTAGGGTGCAGGTACTGATCTGCCATTGCGTAGTGTTCGCAGCCAGAGTTGCCGAAGCTAAGCTGGGATGGGAAACCACTTCCCACTCGGAAACTCTGTTTACCTTGTGAGCAAGCTCGTATTTTACAGGTGGGTGCAGTGCTCCATACGATAACGCTTTGTCAGACTAGATTAAGCATAGTCCTTAGCCTGGACTTTAATGAAAAGCATATGGGTTTTGGACATGCCTATGTAGTGCTGAAAACGATCAAAACAGTATGGCGCTTACCGCCGGTTTCATTGTTATTTCTGTTTTGCGCCAACTTCATTTTGATTATGTCACTAGTAATATTGCATCTTTTTGTCCGCCACATTTATTATTGAGCTAAACCTGTTGCGCATGCAGGTCTTCGTTATAAAGTTTTTATTAGTCTTGACTTATTGTAACATAGCGTTCAATTTATTAATAACAGTATAAAGTGTGATACGCAATATTCAACGAGACAAGAAAACGTGCGCATGAGCTACTTATGAGGGAAATTATTTTACTACTATGTTAATAGGTTTGTTTATTTTAAGAGGATTGCACCTGAAGCATGACATGACATATGATATTCATTAGATGTAGGTACACAGCTTTAGATACCGGTCATATGCTATATTTCAGTCTACTTCTATGTTAATAGGTTTGTTTATTTTAAGGGGATTGCACCTGAAGCATGACATGACATATGATATTCACTAGATGTAGGTACACAGCTTTAGATACCGGTCATATGCTATATTTCTGTCTATTTCTATGTATTCGTAACGACTAGTTTAACACAAATGGCAGCCAATTTATTGGATTTTTAGCTCAAGATAAGGCATCTCGTGCAACAGCATTCTTTAGTATAATACGGAATTATGCCTAGTGGAATGTTTGACCACAGTTTGGTCATGTTGAGTGTCCCATTTGTGCAGCATCCCTAATAATTTATATACAACTGCTGTTTGGAGGCACCTAAACAACTGATGAGCGTGCACATATCCAAGCACAAACTACATGCACGAATGGAGCAGAGGTTCTATTTTTGCGGATATATGAGTGTTCACGTGTTACCACACAAACGTAATGGTGCCGAAGATATCTTCATGTGGTAAAAATGTCACCATACGCTCCAAACCAACGTAATTATAGATTGTGGCATTGCAATAAATTAAATATAAATAATATTTAATGTCGAGAATCGCTTGGAATGTAGTTCGACCGTGCCTGTGTCTCGTTGTGCATTGCATGTAGAACTGCTTAGGCACAGCCGCTTACATAATTGCAACCGAATAGAAACGAACGCAAATACAAATGGACGTTGCAACATTCGTTTTAAACTAACATTGCTAAGCTCGTTTTTGCGTGCTTACTTGTGTCCGTGACTGTACGTAACTTTGTCAATATTAGAAAAATTACGTTCCTAAATATTGAAAATAATCCCTTTGATTGTTCCCTTATCTATATTAGTTATACGTATGCTCAAATTGAGTTTGTGCATTGTATGTGTATATTAGGAAATGCGCTAGGACCGAAATATGCTACCTTATCCGGCACAGCGTATGAAATTAGAAGTAAAAACAAAAATATTGTTACACCTTTGTGTAAGCAAAAAAAATTGACGTGTTTATGGCGTGAAATTTAAATTTTGTTGTATTGTCGTGATCCGCTGCGCTATTTCCGTTTGAAGTAATTGAATACAACTTACGTTCGAATACTTGCGCAATAAAAATACACCTGTGTCACGTTCATATCTTAAAAGCATTTTTTGTTTTTCAAAACATGGCCCAGTGTTAGACGACTGTGAGTGTGGATTTTGTAATATCTGCGTTACACGACACACATGATGATCTGTTACTTAATACTTTTAACTTGACACGGTGAGTACACTTACTTTACACTTTTTTAGACGACGCCATAATACTTATGTACATTCCCTTAATATTTTTGGCAACAGACAAAATTATAACAGGGTACCCGCGACCGGGAAAAACCGGGAAGGGCCCATGCACCGGGAGAATCCGGGAAAATAAACGTTTTGATGAGCAAGCAAATAAAACAATGGATTCCCAGTATTAAGCTAATCTCTGTGTGTAGCAGTAATATTCTATAATAATGGTGAGCTGAAGCTTTGACGTATCTATCATTCTGAATGTTTAGCCGACTCGCGCAGTGTCTGCCGGCTCACTGCCTCCTTATTACTGCAGCAGAACATAGACCAGAACACAGAACATATACCCTGCACAGCTGCAACCCCCCATAGCCCTAGCCCTCTACATTAGAAGCTTTGACACTTTATAAGATTGGTTTCCAGCATTTCTTGTATGTTCATGCTGTCACTTCGACAAACTGGAGATCCATAATTTTTATCGATATCACTTGACATCGATAAACTTAACCGCAAGTACTTCGTTAAACGTACGACTCCTTTCTTGAATTTTGTGTAGGAATGTACTATTTTGGAATGTTATGCGCGACTAAAGTTAAATGATACCGTTGGCCAATTGGAGAAAGTGGAATCCAACGGCCAGAAAATACTAACTGTATCGGAACACAATTATGGGCGATTTCTTATGAATAGGAAACGGTTCACTGCTAATAAATTAGAACTTTGACTAATTCTGGATTCGGTTTTGTTTAGGATTCAGTTTTTAAATACATGCAAAATATTTTCCGGAGAAAGAAATCGCGGGAGAAACTCACTTTCACAATACGCTGCGCGCATCTCTGTAACTGTTATATGCCACCAACCCAACGTGCAATAATTCTGAAATAATATATTTCAGGACAGATTTAGATCTAGTAGTACATAATCTAATCAGCAACTAGCATAATATAATCAGGTCGTAAGCTTATTGCTTGCTTAACATGTCAAAACAAAAATCTAAGACAGTTTGCACATTTCAAGAGCGATGGCTGAGTATTCCAGGCTATGCTAGGTGGTTGTCCGAAGATCCTTTGAACCAACACAATGCCCGTTGTAAACTTTGTTGCAAAGATATCTACGTAGGAGTTTATCTATGCTGCTGCACTTTTGAAAAACCGGGAATTTGAGCTGCGGCAACCGGGAAAAACCGGGGAGAACCGGGAATTTGACAGCGCCGTAGACGCGGGAACCCTGTTATAAGTGTAGGTTTTACGAAAGTGTCGTGTAACAGGCATAAATTTAGTATGTGTTTGCTCTTTATGCTACGAGCGTGCTTCTTGTAATAATTGTTGTTTTTTCATGTTCCATGTATCGCTTTGATAACTTATGATATCATCAACTTTTTAGCTAGTGGCTTTTATGTAACGCTTACCTCGGGTGAATTAAAAACCTAAAAAAGTTTAGGTCCTACCGATTCGTATATGATCATCTGCAACAGCGACATGTGCCGTCGTTTTGTCAGTCGGATCATTTTTTCGAATATCTAGTCGGCGAACGTGACATTCCAAAATCGTATCATGCTGCTATGGCGATACTTGAGGGTCTAGACAAAACGTCTAACACTGATGTGGAATCCTGGATGACGTTTAGCAAATTTCGCTCGAAGGTTGCAAATTTGTTTCGAGCTGATATTGCTGATGGCGCACTTCCGCCTGGTGTTGCTATTGATCCCGACGGCCGAACCATCTGCCAGGGCCAAGAACACGTTGGAGATTTCGATTATGCTGGATCTGGTATGTAGACGTAATCGGAGTTTTAATTATCAGTCGGTACCAGTGATCAATAAAATTGCCACACCTTAGCGGTGCTTCGACAGCCAGATGTGTATAGTACGGCGTTACCCGGTACTTGGTAAATAACAAAACCCCATTTGCTGGGGCGGGAAAAGACGTCGCTATATCATATGTCTATATGTTATGTAACGTAATAGGTCTATATAATTCAAATTAGAAATCGTTGATGAGTACCTGGTTTCTTGAATCACAGCGGTTCTGAACAGATGCTTCGTAATTACTAAGGTTAAAATCTCTGGCTTGAAGCACCGATTAGAGAGTTCAGGGTATAGATGTGCATGTGTATTGCTATGTGATTGTTCGCCTATCAGATAGGTTATCACAGAGTATTTTTGAAGTTACGTTGTCACGAAATAACACTTTGATAGTTAGTGCTTTTTCAGCTGTGGCAACACTCGCTTGTGAGAACTTTTGGTCGGAAAATAGTCATAGTTTATTATTATCATATTCATAGTTTTATTTATAGTCCGCCCTTTTTCCGTTATCCTCATGCCAGAACAGTTAGCAGGATCTGAATGTTTGCATAGGTTGTATTATATCAGTGATCATTTGCTCGATACGTAGCCTACATTATAACAATATTTTGCCCAAATATATTGCAATTTATAAGTTTGGTTGTAGCGTTATAATTTAATAAAAATGCTTATGCTTATTGTTTATGATTGAATTATGAATGTAGTGAGAGGAAAAAATCGAGAGGAAGCGAAAAAATCTTACTAGCCGTGACAGTGGTGAAACTTGTCAGTCTTCGTTATTTCGTTACTAAGGGTTTTATGGGGACATCTGGTCTGTCCATAACCCTTCGAAAAGTGGGGGTACTTCGGCGCCCCAAGTTTATTCTCTAGGGGAATTGGACAATATGGGGAGGAATAAACTTTGCGTAAAACTGCTAAATATTTTTATGTAGTTTACTGTCGTACAAGTATTTTCAGGCTTTAAATGCTGTTTTAGTAATAGAACTAGTGGTAATTATTGTTTAAAACATTCTACATCGAGAGAACATAAATTTATAAACATATTTTTTTTGGATTTAGTTGGACATAGTTGATTTCGGCCAAGGGGGGGGGGCGGACATGGGCAAAATCTCACGAGCATAGAGTGTTTTTGGAAGGTGGGGGCTCCACCACTGTGAACAGGCCAGCACGTATAATTAAACTTTGGCAGGGCGGACTGATTCGCGCGATAGTTTATTTGAAACCTTGGAACTTGTATTTATGCTCTTTGGTTACGCGCGTAGCCCGATTTCAACACCTTCCATCCGAAGTAAAATGGGCTATAGGGACTCGGTTTGGGTCCGGAAGGGGCCAAAAATCACGTTACCTATTGTAACTCGACAACCGATATAGATATCTGAGTCAAGCTGCGTCCTTTTTGTAGAGCAAATAATATGTAATATAATGCTTTGTTACGCAGATTTATTACGATGAAGGATTTAGGTCAGGGTTGCAAACTGGGCCCATGAGATCCAAAATACACGAAAATGGTAATATCTCCGGAACCGCTCGAGCTATGTATGTGTTTTTGTCATTTTGTAGGGCAATTTATCCTCTATGTAGCCGCTATCAATTATCTACGCGCATAGTTGCGTCAAAACGGGTATTTTTTCCATGGGCCTCTTTGTACCCAAAATACTCGAAAACGGTAATATATTCGCAACCGCTCAAAATACATGGGTTTTTAGTTTTATTTTGTAAAGTAATTCTCTGTGTAGCTGCAAATGTGTGCTGCTATTGTCATTATTTAATTATTTACGCTGCAGGGTTTTTAACAGACCCATGAATACAAAATATATACACGTAAACATGGCGAATGCCGGCCATCGGCCGGCGCGGGTGTGCTTCGCGCCGGTGACATGCCTGAGTGGCATTGCGGTCGACCGCCTGAGTACTGATGCCACATTAAAGTGACCTCGTGTAAACTGCTGTCATTTGCAATATGTTAAATGTGCAGTTGCGTAGCGGAGGGTGCACGCTCATTGAAAATGTAGTCCGGTGCTTTCAGACTGTTTCTTGGGGTAAAAGAAGCAAAACAAAAATATAGGATCCCAAAATATCGCCAATTTTGTATTTTATTTTGATTTACTGAGCCCCCTCGCGGAGGGTTTGCAGAATGCACCACATTGAGAATGTGCTCTGGTGCTTTCAGCATGTTCCTCAGTCTATAAGAAGCAAAACAAAAAAGTTGCTCAAATACATCAAGCCGTTCTCAAAAATTGTCAATTTTGTGTTTTTATTCTTCAAAGGGCGACCTCCTGGGTATCGAAAGCCAACTCCCATTGAACATGTGCTGCGGTAATTTCAGGATGTTCCTTTTAGCTTAAAAGAATCAAAGCAAAAAAGTTGGTAAAAACCATTGACTCGTTGAAGATTTAATGCCGAAACACCTCTAATCTAACATTATTTTGGAATTCAAGGGGGTCCGGGGATCAATAATATTGTTGCTACATTTCCATATCGGTTTCCTACCCAACAAAAAGGCCATAAAATTCATCGACGGATTCAAATATTATGGTAAAAAATCGACGGACTCAAATCTTGGGGTACACGGACAGACAAACAAACAAACAGACAGACATACGGCAATTAGTAGATAGGAGGTTAATATCTCTCCAACCGCTCGACCTAAATGGGTGTTTTGCTCTCATTTTACAGAGTAATTGAAACGGGGCGAACGAAAAGAACAGAGTTTGCACTAATGGCGCAAGGAGAATATCGTGGAAATTTCTTTTTGTCGTTTCTATCACTCATAACATTTCATGCCTTTTCATGGGTCTTCATTGGGTTTAGTGTGAATCAACTCGATTTCCTGAATATAGTCAGTCTTGAGTTGTTTGGTTATATATTGAATACAGGGCATCAAAAATTGTCTAAATAGGATTTTCGGTATGCTGTATACGGTGGTTTGGTTATCTATAGTCCTGCACGAGTATATCATACCTTTCCAGGTGTTTTCATTGAGTGTAGGGCTAACTGACCCGATTTGCATAATATAGTCGGTCTTCTGTATTTTGGTACATGGTCTCAAAATAGCCTAAAAGTGTAGGTTTTTGGCAAGCTCAATACGATGGTTCGGTTACCTAAAAACCAGCACAAATACTTCATGAGTTGTCAGTTGTTCTAAATGGATTTAGGGACGACGAGGTTTTAGGTTTTTCAACGGGGTCCAGTGGTTTTATGGTGGTATGTAAATCAAACACAGCCTGTTAAAGGTGATTGCTCAAAATGATAACTTATTAATGAAACCACGCTCGCTCCGTTTCACTTTTGCATATGAGATACTAGTTTATCCTCTGTGGATCTGCACACTGCGAGCACCAAAATGTCGTATATGTTCCCAACTAGTCAAGCAACGTGTCTGAAATTCGGTGGCTCATTTTGAAATTTAATGCTCAGTATAGCTATGCACATCTCTCTAAATCTCATATCCAACACTCAAGATTCAGCATCTTGGCGATAATACAAGCTTGTAACTAGCAAATATTATAACTTTGTAATAACGGCTTCTAGGTTCCACGCAACCTAGTCCGTATGTTTGGCGATGTATCTTAATGAAATAAGCTAACAATATATCCAGATGATGCCTTAAAATTAGTTGACAACACTTCGCTTTATTTTCAGAAGAAGATATGATTCCTGTTTCTCTTCTTATGTCTGGAAACGCTGGCGATGAAATTCAAGGTTGGGACAGTACTAGTGACGAAGCCGAGGACAGAGGTCTGGTTATGACTGAATGCTCGTTTCTTTCGCCGGAATATGAAGACGTTGACGGGTATCCAAGTCGTTCCAGTATTGGGGGTGCTTTGTTTGAAGGACCATGCCGCGATTTAAGGTAGTTGTTTTTATTTTTCGGAGCATCTTTAGTAAAAAACTTATGTGTGTAAGTAATCTGCAACGAAAGGTAACAAAGCGACGTCTGGAATAAACTAGAATGCGCTGGTATTTGACGACAGAGAGCAACTCCATTTTGCGACAAGTTTCTGAATTTATTTGGTTTTAAGCATTGTGCATAATACAGGCTATTAGTTAGTACCGCTGTGAGTAAAAATGTGGAACAGCATACCTGCTACACCCGAGTTGTTTCATCGCCGTTGTGTACCCCAGCTTCTGGCTATCCCAAACTGCCTTGATAGTACTTGCTGGAACCGAACTGGAGCAGGCGGCACTTCGAACTGGAAATTCAGTTTCATCCTAATCAAACCGAGGGGACTGGAGATATGACGGGAAACGCTAGAAATAACGATTCACAGTAAATATGTAGTAGCAACGGATTTTTCAGTCAAGAAGAAAAGTACCTGGGTAGGGGCTTAATGGGGAAGCCAAAAATATTTGGTTGGTATTTTCGCATAGGCAAAAATACCCTGGCCGTGTATTGCACACTTTTCGGAGGACTCTTAACTCCGGAGTCACCCCATGTTCATTTTTGAGAAATTTCAAAGTGGGAGGGGGATTGAAATGTTCCTAAAAATAGTGAATATTTTCATATTCTCATGTTGCTGCCATGCATGTATTTCCAAATTATAAACTTACATTTTAGCATTAGAAATAATGGTAATTAATGTTTAAAAACAATTTTGCATACAAAAAACAAATTTTGAGACAAAAAATATTTTTTGGATATAGTTGAATATGGTGGCTTTGGCCGAGTAGCTGCATCGACATTGGGGATTTGAAAATTGGGGTTCCCCACTGTGGACATTCCAGACTTAAACCTCATTTTCCTGGGCTCTTCGTTCGCTGAAAACTTTGTCAGGGGGCATGAACCGGGGTCGCCCAATTTTGCCACGGGACATTTTTCGCCAAGAAAAGACTGTTAAAAGTCGTGTCAGAAAGAAACACTGCTAAAACGCTTTCGATGGAAAGAAAAGGCGATTTCGAAGCAAATTTTGGCAAAATTAACGAAATTTTTTGCTTCAACACGGAATTTTAGTACAAATTTTGATCAAATTTTATGTCATATGGGTATGTTTTTTGCCTAATGAAAACAAAAAAATTTTGTGAAGAGGCGATGAACCGGGAAGAGCCCAAAATGTTGCGAGGAGGCTCAAACCAGGGCGCACTCGATTTTTGTCTCGGGGCACTTGAAAATGCCAGGATGCTGTCCTAACAGTTTTACCATATAGTCTGTCTTCAGTTGTCTGTTTACGTATTATGTGCAGACCCTCAAGAAAATGTCTATATAGGTTTTTAGTACGATGAATACGATGGCTTGGCTATCTAGTGTTTAGCATAAGTATCTTATGCTTTTTAGACGGTTTATTGCTCTTAGGATGAATGAAACCAATTTCCAGAATATAGTCGATCTTCAGTAGTTTGGTAGATTGCATCAAAAATAGTTTTTATAGAAGTGTTTCTGTATGCTGAATACAATAGTTTGGTTAACGGCGAATATCACGAATACTTCATTTCTTTTCCAAGGTTTTTAATGGGTTTAGGGTCAATGAACCCGATTTTCTGAATACAGTCTAATTATATGTTTTTGTGCTGCAGTGCTTTTTCATTCGTTTGGATATGTATTGAGTACAGGATACCAAGAATGGTCTATATATACGTTTTTGGTGCGTTGCATGATAGGATGGCTTGGTTACGTAGAGACCAGCACCAATACGTGATGCACTGTTAGTTGTTTCGATAAGTTTCGGGGTTTTCAATGTGTCCCAGATGTTTTAGGGAAGTATATCCATCAAACAAAGCCTGTTACAGGTAATTACGCAAAATGATAGCTTAAACCTGAAGCCACAAACGTCCCGTTTCACCTCGCTTACAAGTTACTAGTGTTAGTTTCAAGTAAGGTTAGATTTTCCTTTTGTCGATTTAGAACTTAAACTGTAAATGAATAGAAATGTGCGAATTTACCACTATTGCTGTTAAAAACCCATAAATTTTTCCTGTTAGACCGAAAATCGCTAAAATTTTCTCTGCGGCCCCGAGCTGTAGACCGTCAGGTCAGGTCCTCATGTATAACTTTGGTAATCTGGGGAAGGCAGCTAGCATGAGATATATAACAGGCTGTAACAAAGTATCCTTGTAATATGTGTTCGGTTCAGGTAACTGCTAATACATTGCCGAAATAACAGGTTACTGCCTCAAAATCATTATTTGAAATATTTGTAAACATTACCTTGTAGAATTCGTTGTGCATATATAATGTTTTCTTTTTCCGCTAGCAAGTGGCACGTTTCAATTCCTCGTATTGAGCCGCGTCGCGATCCAAATACACTTCGTACGATGTATGTTTATATTGTCGATGTTGATCGTAACGATTTACCACTGGACGATCCGGCAAGACATTGGACTGTAGATCGACGATATCATGAATTTTACGTTCTGGAATCGAAGGTTGGTGAATACCAGCAGTGTAGATGCTTTACTGGTATCCTTCGCCTTGCATTATTTGAAAACATTTTACGACACTGCGTAGCTTAAACATTTTCTGAACATGACAAGTCCTGCCTAAACGATGATGGTTTCAATGATACGGCACCGTTATTACGACACTAGGATTCCATAAGGTTTTTCTCTCTTGTTTTCAGTCGGTTTGCACGTAGTCTGAGTGAACTGAGCGTAGCGTTAAAGAAGAAATGTGCTGGAATTATGTGAGTTGCTGTTTAATTTTTTGTTTGAAATAAAATCAAAAACATAAAATTTAAAATAAAAAATATAAAAACTAAAAAATTTTTTGACGATAACAACTTTTTTGTTTTAGGTTAAGTTTTCGGTCCCATTGACCAATCCAAATTGGGATCATGTCAAGTTTCCACTCCACCCTATCACTCCAGGAAGAATTTTAAATTCGTAGGTCAAACATTTTGTGTTGAAATGTGAGCCCAGACTAAGCTTAGACTACTAGTTACGGCATAGCCTCAGGCGTAGAGGTATAAAACTACGTACGCCTACTCTAATGAGCAAACCTGACATGATTGCTAATTATTTTTCACAAATATCTTGTTTGTTGACATTTGTTGGGGTTTAGCAAATGTTAAGGAAAAATTTCATTTGTCTTTATATTAATTTTATGGCATTTTGAAATATATTTGCTGTGTTTTTAAAGAAATTTCGAAGTTTGGTATGTGCTTTTGTGTTGGCAGTAAGGAGACTAATTTCGTCTAGTCTGTTCACAACTGTCCTAAAAGTTGAGGAAATTTGGATCTGGGCTCTCCAAATTGGGGAGGGGGACGGACCCCTTTGCATTTTTCGGTCCCTCCTGGTGCAAAACAGGTGCCACCCGGTTCAAGCCCCCGGGCAAATTTTTAGGCTCCCCCGGTTCACCGCTTCGGGGAAAATTTTTTAGTTTCCAATCGGTCCAAAGTCCAAAAAAATTATACAAAATTTGTGCTAAAATTCCGTTCTTAAGCCAAAAATTTCGCAAATTTTGTCAAAATTATTGCTTTTTCTCTTCAATAAAAGCTTTTTGGCAGTGTTTCTCACACGATTTTGAGCAGTTTTTCTCTTGGCAAAACGCCCCCTGGCAAAATCGGGCGCGCCCCGGTTCGGAACCAGGGGGCCCCTGGTTCAATCCCCCTGTCAAAATTTTCAGCAAATGGAGAGCCCAGGGGATGGGGTCTCAAAATGTGGTGACAAAATTTTGCGCAGTATGGTACATATTGCCATATTTTTTGGTACACATATTTTCAAGCTTTAAAACAGCATTTTTTAATTAAAAATAGCAGCAATGCTTAGTTTTTAAAAAAACATTAAGCATGTAGAAAGCATATCTAGCAATGTATTTTCACTTATATTGGTATAAATTGATATTTTGAAATATTGAGGTAGAGTTACATTAAGTACGTTTGTCGTGGCAATATATTATATATTATTGTTACAGCTGTTGGAGTTTCATGGTCTTGAAATTCCGAAAGATGCCGCGCTACCAACGAAAAAATCATTTGGTACTAAAACAAGGGCATTTGTTGAAAATATGCGTCCTGCATTTCATTCCTACCTCCGTTTGTTGTCAACTCTACCAGCGCTCAAAGGGTCTGAACTTATATATCTTTTCTTGTCGTCTTCAACCGATGAATTTACGGCATCTTTCCTTCCCGAAAATTTAAATCCAATCCGCGCTATTCGCGCCGTGCCATCTAAGTTGACACGCGAACGTGGACAAAATATGAGCGCATTCCTAGGTAATCTTGTCCTTTCTGCGGACCCAGGAACGCTTGCCGGAACTGCGTCTGTAGCACCTCAAAAATCTACGTCGATGACACTAAAATTGCCAGCAGGGTCCAAAGATTCATTTGATACTCGATCTATAGCTAGCACTAGCTCTCTTGGGGGTCTGTCACAAAAACAAGTCTCACAATCTGCATCTTCTGCTGTCGGGGTTCTAACCAACTATAATGCGACACCAATGGTTAAAGACACAATCTATGCTTCTGTCTTTGGTGACATTGCGTCGATACGTCAGCAGGACTTAGTCAACGGTGTGCTACATAATTCAATACGCGAATCATCGGTAAAACATAACTTTGCTTCGGGTGATGTTAATTTATTCCCCGTGAATAGTAGTGGCAGCAATCTATCGCTGTGCGATCAAAATCACTCCCCATCGTTCAGTGTTCCATCGATCCGGCTTGAAGCTGATCCTCCTATGGAATTTGCTGAGCCATATGATCTCGTCCTATATCTTGCTTGGCTTCTTTATCGTATCCCGGTGTGGCTATTTCGACTTCTAACTGCGGGTCGTATTTTGTTCAAATCGTTATTTGGCGCTGCTGTCAGAGCTGTTACTCGTCGGGAATTATCGTCTGAGCGATTATTACACGAGCGCAGAATTGCTGAATTGACTGTGTTGTTAAAAGATGTCCTTTTTCCGCATGCAAGTGAACTTCAGGACACTAATACAACGGAAGTAACGTCAACTGGGAACAGTGGTGTGTCAGGGCATCAAAATCAAAGCGAGCGAGAAAGCACCACCAGTTATCAACACGAGTTTGATGTAGGCAAAGCGACAACAAATGCTGAGCGAAAAGAAAATTCTAGAAGGGCTCGCGCCGACCTTGTGGCATACCTGAATGAACAATTTCAGCCGGTTGGATCGATAATTAGGTTCATAACTGGACAGTATAATTTTGACGCAGGAACTGGATTGCTTTTCGATTGTTTTCAACGGCCAACATTAAACAAGCAGCTGGCTTACTGTTTGTTAGATAGATTGATTTGTGAGCTTTATCCTGATCTAAAATACGGCGGCAAAGTCCCACTATCCAGGTCACATTTATGATATTTTACCAACCCGGGGGGATAGTTTCAAATAGTTTGTTATACATCGCTCAAGTAAACTGTATCGTTTGAAAGTTAACGGGCAGTACTTATTCGCAACTATGTGCTGCTCAACTACAAGCCATGTACAAAGTAGTCGTACTATAATATGGTTACTGATACAGAGGTGACGTTCAACATTGATTGAAAATTTTAGTTAGTAATAACTTTTGTCAATAAGCTAGTAAATTGATTATTGTTGCTTTGCCAAAACGGTATCGCAAAATATAAAAACGGAAAAAATCTCCGTGTTTCTAAACGTAGTATATATACACACATGTGTTTGTATAAGCCTTAGATGGTTTGCCGCTTTGGGACTTTGATTACGGCTGAAATTTAGTGTACTATCATAGACAATCCTTCGATATTATCAATCGTTATCATTTTAAGCCACTCGTTCGTCAATTTTCGTGTATTTGACAATGTGTAGATGTTTTGAAATTAATAATCACAATACAATTAATTTCGTTTTGTCGAACACAGATTCATGCCATCACTAATTATACGTGTGTTTGTGGAAGATTTGTGAGTCGTCTGTTAAAATGTTTTGCTCTTAGGCATGTTTCACAGTTTTAAAGATATTCTTGAAGCCTCAAATTTAGTTGTGAGCAACGCAGCCTACGGTGACTGTCAAAGAACATTGTGAGGCGCTAATCATCCGTTTTATCACTTTTTGCTGAGTAGCATATTGTATATTCTTATCCTTGTTTATTTGTTGTCATGTGCTATCGCTTTGTTGGCCAAACGGACTTATTTATCTTATAATATTCATCAGCACGCTCAAAATAATATTTTCTTGCTAAAAACATATTTCTCTGCGAAACACCAGCATCGTCGTTTAGGTACTGTGTCGAATGTGTTTCTAGCGTAATACGTAACAGGGCTTGAGCGGCCCGATACGTTTACTTCTCACTTTATGTAATAATTAACGACACCTTTTATTATTGCGGACCGTATAGAACAAAATTTCATACAAAGTATGACAGAATGCATGGTTTTTTTGACAATGATTTGAATGAAATTTCAGATAATACATATATGAATTGTAGTACATAGTTTAATAATTGAAGGTTGTATAGTAAATATATCACACAATTAAAATTATGCAAACATTCTAAATATATAAATATTTATACTTTAGGTAATTTACAAAAAATATAAATATTCATACATTTAGGTATATTTAAATTAATATTAAAATGTATTCATGTATTAAATACGTTTCATTTCATATAATTATTAAAAATTTTTACATTATATATATTTTTCCTTAAAATTATATATTCATATTCTTACATAGCATACGTTTCTTTCCTTCTAATTTATATTTGATTTCATACAATGCACTTGTGTTTCATGCAAATACTTGTGATAATTGTCACATAATGCGCTATATTCCATTATGACGTGGTATTAAAATCCAAACAATTGCATATTGTATTTTCCATGCAAATATTGAGATTCATAGAACCTGGAAAACAGCTTAGTCAAACTCTTTATGTATTTGGCTAGAAGTTCCTGCATTACAAATGTTTCAACTGACACAATTGTATCGTGTTTGTAAACCAGACCGCACAAATGTATGTCACAGTCCACATATATGTATGCAATGTGGACTGTAACTTAATCTTTTATTTGCGTAAACATATATTTGATGTCCATGTGATGTTTGGGGTCGCTCTCGGTTTTAAGTTAAGACTTGGTAATGTTTGATACTATAAGACCTATGTTGGAACATTGCCAACTGCATATCATTCTTTTTAGCTCAAATCCTGTAAACTGCATTTGCCTGCTTGACTGTTTTGGGTTCCAAGAGGCTGATTTATCTCGCGGCGCCTCAGGTGCAAATAGCGTTGGTTGTTGTGCAAAGCTTATCTTTTTAGTACTTTTTTGTACCTAGACGATAATATTCTAGTGTTGGCTTCACGCGCTACAGGAAAACCCGAAAATAGAGAAAATGAACAATTTAATATGGAAAACAATGGAAATTGGAAGTCGTTCAAGCTGCGCAATATTCCTTTGCGCGTGTGCGGTAAGAGTACCGGATAGCTAGATGGCGCACGGAAAGCGACATATCCTCGCAAATGTTAGTGAATCCTCAGCCACGTCTGATTACACAACTTTTCGCGTTTAATGACTCCAAAATTGTTTTTATGAAGTCCATTAAGATCCAACCTTGCTCGCGGCGCTAGCAGTTTTTCCCTGTTCTAATCGATCAATCAATTTAGCTACCTCCCGCATAAACATTTATCTTCAAGGGTGAGTGGATGCCCAAACAATAACTAGCAGTATACTTGCAGATGCCACGATAGCACAGTTTCATGTTGTGTGATAGTATAACGATTCCTGGTGTTTGGAGTTAAGCGCTACCTGAGCCCGGAGCTCTGCAGTATGGGCTACTCTATAGAGATGAGACATAGAAGGCATTGTAATACGCAGTTTGAATCTTAACATTATCAGCATAATATCAAAGAGGTTTGCGGCGTAAATGCAATTCAGAGGGCAGCGCGTTATGAAAGACTTGACATTATGTGGTTCCTAGATTTCGGTCATATATTTGTAAGCATTGAGGTTATACTTGTTATTATTGTATTATTGTTGTGAATGTGTTTCGCTTAAATGTACGAAGATACTTGTATTTGTAATATATTATATTTAATGAAATAGTACAATAGTATCTATAGAGATACGCTTACGTATACCAAAATGATCTGAGTTTCTTCAATGATATATCTATCGAAGGTTGAATGTTGTTTGGAATATGGATTTCTTCTTTTGAGTGTTTTATATATTATATTTTTGTCTGTAATTCTATGAAAAGTTTTATTTTGCAATACAGAGTATATAGCTGTTGTGCATTACAAACCATGACCGTCCCTTCATATTCCTCTCGCAGACGTTGGTATATATTGGTAGGAACCATTGACTGGTGTCAAATTCTAATGCGCCATTATTGGTTCATTTCTTCCCGGATTTAATTTTTTCTCTTCGTTTTTAAAAGTGTAATTTTTTCACTGCGTTTTTAAAAGTGTGGTTTCGTCCCAAAATCTTTTATTCCCATTACTCAATGTTGGTTTTGTCATCGGTTGTCGCGTAAAATAGCATATAATTGTTTTGCAAAATTAGTGTTTAGCACGGAGCTAAGTGCGACAAGTTCGGCTTTACGAAATGTGTTCATGTATGCTTGTTAAGATGTTTTCTGCTTCGAGACTCATATTATGGTTTTTCAGATTGATATTGACCCAATGGAATCTTCTTATTACGTGTAGGAGTAGCGATTAAGGTTTTTAGAAAACAATTACTTATTCGTTGGATTGAGTTTAGTTCAGTTGTACATTTTTGATTGTGGTCAATGATTTATGATATTGAATCAATCTTCGGTGATTTATATATATAGTGATAAAGGCGCAAAATGAAGGTCTTGCTTATATATCGTGGTTATGTAGCTTGGCTGTACCGCTAATTGTGATACCATGTGATATTGTGAATAATAAAGAATGTTAGTGTCGTAAAACCACGAGCGGGCTAAAATATTTACACAAAGTACTTATATTTTCGAGATATTCGCTGTCTAGTTTGTTATATAAGTCCAGTTTGTCGCCGTACGCATTACATAGAGAACTACAACGGTATATAAAACGCAACATCTTATAAATTTTTATATATTCGAAATTACTGATTATTCTGACTGTGCAAACTATAGCCGCAGTAACCCCGCGGGCAATATATACGTTATATCGTTAAAATAACACACTAGAGCGGGAGCTTGGTGGGCGACAACCCCCCCCTGCCGACTTGGGCTTAGTGCATGTTTATGACGATTGCTTGTCCTGAGGGACCCGAAGGCACCTCCCAAAACGTCTATTTTTGCGCAATTTAGTTAGGCTTGTTAAAGGCCAATGGGTGAGTGCATAGATACGGGCGAGTAAACGTTCCTTTTTTAACAACCCGAAACTGCTAAATATCTTAAAATGCTCAACGTTTAGGGCTGAGTGCTTTAAGTGACCTGTTTATTAAGTTTATTCTAAAATCGGGATCTCAAACCCTGTGGGTTCGCGTAGAACCCAAATAATCGATTCATGACCACTAAAAATCCACATTTTTCGAGTAAAATGGCGCCTAGACAGCTGGAGTGAAAGCCTGGCCCCGTTCGCCTATACCTTATCTAAAATAAAAAAATTTCACGTTAAATTTTAAGCCCACAAAAGCCAGGGAGACTGTTAAATAGTTTTGTTGTAGCCGCTTTTGGCTCCTCTACAAGCTTTATTAGCGGTTTCTCAACGGCGTTCTTAGTGTTGGCATCGATATTTTTACATCTTATAAATATTTTAGTATGTTGGTATATATTGTCTACAGCATACTTGAATCAACCGGGATATCAGTCGAACCGGCCACCACCGGGTTTTGATAATAATGTTCACGGAAATGGAGACTACCCAGCTAACCGACAACCGGCCGGGACAGGCCAATGCATATCAGAGGGTCCCAACTGAGCGACCTCAGTTTGACCGAGGCATGGTGCCCCAGCAACAGGCTAACCGTCCTTAGGCAGTGAAATCCTTAGACAGTGGAAATAGAAATGGAGGTGCAGTAGAGCGCCGCCGATACCAATTAAATTGTTATGCTTCACAAACAAAAGGCAATCGTGAACTTAACCCAGCCACTACCCATCGCTTAGAGGTGCTCAGTCGCGAACTCGGCATGATCCAGGGCAAGTTAGGATACAGCGCGCCGACTGGACGCGTTAACGCTATAGCAACTACGGACGAACCACAGTACGATGACGGATAATTAATAAACCGACATAATGACACGGACTCTCCTGATATGATGGATGGACTCGTTGGAAGGCATCTGAAAGTGATTACAGCCGCGTCTTGGGGTGATGCCGCGCGTCTCCCTCGGAGTTGTGGTCCGTTCCAGCCGATCGACGATCCTGAGACTAGGACACTGAGTCCGACGGATGCGGAAAATGAACAGTACCTGAACGAAATCACTAGCACTGTACCTATGTAATAACGGTGACGCAGCTGCATGGCGCAACTTCCTTACACCATGCCCATACGACCCCGGCTATCATAACCTCAAGGGCGGACCCTAAGTTTGGCAATTTAGTCACTTCTCTTGGTCAGACCCAAGAGGTTACGGAGCTTAGCAGGCCGCAGGCGCGCTTCACGGGGTGTGTTCGGACCCCGCCCGATTGGTTGCGCACGTGTCTAGTATCCGGGTATGATTGCTGAGGTCCCCCAGGGAGGTTGACACCGAAACCTGCTCACAGGTCATAATGTCGAACCGATATTCCCTGTCCTAATCTAATGGAAGTTGTTTAGTCTAGCGTAACCTGAAGCAAAAGACGAGCTATGTTGGGTCTTGCAGGGTAAATTTTGAGTTCACTTAGTTTATCCTTAGCAGAACACTTTATCCGTTATAGCCATATGGCCCCCACAGGGTTCCGACATGCCCTGAATCGTTTAACGTCGGATTATCTACTTGATATCCTGATAATTTTGACGGAGTTGGTAACGAGTGCTAAAGTTTTTCAAATAAATTTTATCTATGGTGTAAGTGTAACTATTGAACGAGTGAGTTTGACGCCTAATTTGGAGGACCATTCTCGCTGCAATGTCGGTACACACCTGTGACAATATTGGCGGCGGACCGTTCGTGTCAGGGTTTGGGGTATTTTCGTCCGCAAGCCGTGGCACGAAGGGTCGGTCCGTCCGTCTGGACGTCCTTATCACGCTAAGATTCCAATAACACGGGACACGTCAAGTAATTTTCAAGAGTTTATTCGAAGTTATGTACAGCGTTAGTTACTAACAGGCATTCGGTAAGGTGCATGAACAAATATCGGCTAAAACAGTCATAATGTACCAATCCGAGTATTCGTTCCCTTTGTCCAATGCAGAAAGATAAAGGGGGTGGCGCGAGCGAAGTCGTTCCCGGTAGTACCGGACCGAAAGCGGTATCCGAGGCGTTCAACTAAATCCGTTATAGCTCGGGTTATGTGCTCGGCGTGCTTCGAAGTTCGCTCTTAATAGCGCGCGGCAGTGTACGCATTCCGAGGGCCATGCGAGGCAAAGGGAGGGTTCGTTTTCTTTACCGTAGGACTTCAGTCAAATTGTGGGCTCGGGGTACGGGAAAGCACAGGATCTCCGGTACAAGATAAAACATAATCGCATTGACAAAATCAGCTACTTTACAAATCATTGCGAGGTGAAGAACAATGGAACACTTATGGTACAAGAGAGCGTATGTTAATAACAGTCACGATACAGTAAGCGATGTGCCTACTCGGCCGTCAGATGTTGAAGCTAGGTGCGTATGTATTCCTTGTCCTATGAAAAATGCCTAACCTCCTTATCGAGTCCCTCGCAGCGTTTCGTCCTCAAAACAAACTTTTGCCCTAATCTCGAATTGCTAATGTCACAGTGTCTCCATTTCTCAAGCCGCGGCGGGCAGTTTCTTAGGCAACCAGGGTTGCTGTTCTGGTCGTCCCAAGAGGGCGTTTGCGCCTATTCTATAATCGGGACCAGGTTCGCACCGGGGGCGCGGTTTGGTCTTGGCGTAGAGGATACGGGGCGCTTTGCCCTCGGACACGTCTGCGTCCCTGTTTTGGGCGGTTGTTTCCTTGGTTGGTTTCTTTCTCCTTTCTTTTCGTGCTTGGTTCCTTTTGTTGCGTAGTTTCCTTGGTCGTTTTTCTCTGCTTTGCCGTCCTCTCTCTATCGCGTTCGTTTCAATGTCCTAGTACACTGTACGCATCGAAAATGTACAGTGTCTCAACTGCACTATCGAAATTGTGCAGTTGAGTTATCACTAAAATTTTATTGAATCTCCTCGGAACTCGATAGTCGAGTGGATAAAACGGAAATCTCTGCAGCGGGCTTGAATTCCCCGTGAAGGATCGAAACTTAACAGGGGAAACTGAAAAAGGACAGAGCGAAAAGCAGTAAAACTCAAGGCAAGGGCCTACATAATACATAGACTAACGGGCAACCAGCGGTAAAACATAAAAATACTTAAACTCAGCGATCAAGTCGCTCTGAAAAGAAAACGGGGTTTTCACTTATTTAGTTTGGGGACAAAAACGATTCGCGAAGGTCGCGATTTTATCTTTATTAAAAAGGGAGTATTCTGGTTTCATTTTAAACATTACTAGGGAGGCGTTGCTCCTGACCGATTTTTTTGTATCTAACCAGGTCAGCCGTTCATTTTACTAGGGGGTGATTTTTTCGTGCTACCGTGAAGCTTAACCACGTGTTCTTGTCACAATGAAATACGGTAACTTAATAGCCTAGTCAAGGTAATTTCACAATCGGCTTTCCGGGGTAGTGTCTTCTACTAGTACTTGGTCTGGAGTGTCACGAGGCTGGCTGGGGTTCGTGCGCTTGGAACTAACAGCTATACCAGTTTCGAGTGACTTTTAGTGGCAGACACAACGCCTAATAGCACAAGTCTGTGATAAAAGCAAGACGCAAGCTTTCAAGCGATGGATAAGCGTTACTCCCTGCGGAGTGCAAAAACCTTAAGCTCAAACTGGATTCGCTTAGAATTTGCCTGATCTTTTACCTTCCCCAAATTTTCCTAACTCAACTGACAAAATGAATTTTGGGGCTTTCTAAAGCCCGACAGAGGCTAATCCTCCGTCCCTAACTGCAACGTCAGTCCGAGCTCAAGCAGCGGCATGAGCATCGAACGGTCTACTAAACTGTAATTTTGTAAACCAGAAACGCAAACACGTAAGCCTGTCCCTATAAATCATCGGGGAAATTTTACCGTGGCCGGCTCAGGAAAAATTCGACTACCCTAACTCAAGAGCAACGCATCATGTAAAACATGGACGAGAGGCGTCCATCATCGGTTTGTCTTACCACGGGGAATCAGAACTACTTCGACTTTGTTGTCCCCAACTTAACACCTTCCGTGCATTCGCTCAGGATGCCCAAAACGAAACTCGACTGAAGGAGGTTTGTCAAGAAACTTGAAAGGTAGAATAAGCTGGCATGTAAAACGGAACGTCCACTAACGGACGGGAATGTCAACTGTTGCCACAAAGTGTTACCTTGATGAACGGTCTGTTACAGCCATCAGTGGGGAAAATAAACCCCCATGCGCTCGACTCTCGTCCTGACTTACTAAGTTCGATCCGGGACAGCCTGGGCTAGTCCCCTTCCGTGAGACGAAAGATGTCTGCACGGGTCCTCCAACGTCGAATCTCGTTCCAAACCAAGAAAACAAAGCACAAGAAAGCTAAAAGCTGAGACGACACCATGTAATAAAACTAAAGCGTCGGATCCGGTCATTAAAGTCGACCGAACTCCGCGCTGCCGAAGTTGAACTGATTCGAAGAGACGACGCGGTAGTCGTCGCTTCAAAATTTTCTGCTATGTTGGAGCATGGCGATTTTGTCGCCATCCAATCGGCGACGTTCTTTTGACGCCCACTTTTTTGAGGTCAAACCCGGGCGCCCAATCGAAAAATTCCCCGAATTTTATTTTTGACAGCTATCGTAAACCCTGGGTCCCCTTTAGAGAGAGTCGGCTTCAATCGAAATTGCCGACATCAAACTTGAACCCTCCGAATACTCGGAGGTCGACCATCTGTGAGTTTTCTCCCAAAATCTCCGATTTTACCCCATCTGTAGTCCCAAATTCTTGTCAGAAACTTGTCGAAAACTCATTACTCAGATCTTTTAAACCTCTTACCTAACTTAGCTTGGTCGTTATCCCCCAAATGTCCCACGAAAGCTGTTAAATCACCCGTCAAATTTCAAAATTTCCAATCTTCTTTCCATATAAAATGCTTGGATTAAGCTGGAAACCTGTCCTTAGATTGGTCTTGTGGTCCTCATCCATCAAATTTCCTCAGCTAACTCGCCGACTTAAAGCCAAAT
>JASANE010003505.1:0-87977 GCA_030248225.1 Trileptium ribeirensis | reverse complement strand
AACTTCCGATGAGTCTAAGATAGGGAATAGCGGCTAAGCTCCCATGACCTGCGAGCAGGTGTCGGTGCTAGCCTCCCTGGGGACCTCAGAAATCATACCCGATACTAGACACGTGCGCAACCTTTCGGGCGGGGTCCGGAGCACCGCCCGTGAAGCGCGCCTGCGGCCTGCTAAGCTGCGTAGCTTCTTCGGTCTGACCAAGAATAGGTTCAAAATTTAGTATTCACGGTCCACCCTTGAGGTTACGATAGCCGGGGTCGTATGGGCATGGTGTTAGGAAGTTGCGCCATGCAGCTGCGTCACCGGTTATTACATATATATATATTATGTAACGCCACCTAATAAAATAGCCATAAAAATTTGTAGAAATATAATTTATTATTTCCATTAATATATACAGCTTGTTTGTACCACCCCATTAGTGCAAAATAATACATAGTATGCTCAAACTAAAATCCTCAAACTCTAAAATACTCAAACTACGCCCTTTACACAACTGCAACGTAAGCGTTCGCGCATGAATCTTCATTTTAATAAAACTATTTAGCAGAATTACGTAGGTATGTTGTTAAATTGATAAAGATGTAGGTTAAAGGATTATTTTCTATCGGTTTTAACGAATTTATTTTCTTCACACATTTATTAAATCGGTTTATAGCCGCTGGCCTTGTTTTTGTACTAAACAACCATTAAATATTCCTGGGCTGCAGCGTGACTTGCTTACTAAAGTCATCGCGAGCAGGTCGTTTCCTTTAATACAGCAGCGATTGATCTAGCAGTTGAATTCGTACAATCTCTTGCAATACTATTTTGAGAAGCTTTTATGGCAACTGCTGGCAAGGCGTGTGTTCAGTTATGTCAGTATTTTATCGTGTTAGCAGTTTTTTGACCAAGTTTGTTTTTCGCAGCAAATCCATCATTGCGGCATTTCTTTTAGATCAATACCGAGCAAGGATAAGGCATGTCTAACAGTGCGGTAACTTAAAATATACTGGGGATCACATGAATAGATATTGAGTGTTGCATCGTATTTTGTGGAGAACTATAAACACCAGGTTTGCATTAATAAGTTTATGTGCATAAAGATCATATACGCTTCTCACACAAAATTACGGTGTTTGAATAGCCTTCTGATACAATAGGCATTTCAACGGCTTCAAGTTTTTACAATTGCTTGATAGATTTAGAGCATAGCTAATGATGATACGGCTAGAGGGTTACTCCTCTAAGGGTCGGTCCTCCATCAAGCCACATGTGCGCGTCGTCGTAGTCGCTATCAGGCGGCGCAGTGCGCAGACAATTTTAGCAAAATTAGCAAAAATTGGTTAAAATTAGCAAAAATAAGGAAGCTCCTGATGACATCACTCCAACCCTCCGCCGAGTGTTCGTCCCACCCTCTCTAAGCCCACAGATATTCCACACTACGGTTTAGACCAATATTAAATTTACGCAGATATTGTACCTGATCAAACGTCTCTGTTAGTCGTCAGGTAGCTATAGTCATGCTGGACGCTGCATGACTCGCCCTGAAATATAAGATGATTTTCAAGGCTGGTTGAGATAAAAATGTGAATTATTCCATACTCATGAAAACTTTCCACATTTTGTTTCCCAAAATTCGTAACATATAAACACCACAAACATCGAAATTTTAAGATCGCATTATATATTTAATGATTTTACGGAAACTGCATGTTGTAAGTTGTAAAATTAACCATTGACGTTGCAATGTATATTTTGTGGGTTAAATTTTTGCAATTTAAATGTGTAAAAGTTGAATTAACAACTACATGAAATATAGTATCGACGTTATTTAAACGATAATTTCCTTTTGTCTGTCCCTGTCACTCATTACTCAATTTCGGATAAGTGGATTTCTTTAAATTTTTTACTCGATAGCGAAAGTGATAATGATCTATCTTGTAGTGGAGCGCCAACAGGTCTGACCTCATCTTCCCGGTCAAAATATCAAAAAGCAGGTTTTAATAAGGTTCTTTACCTATTCTGGAGATACATGTAATAGTGTTTCGCAGCCCATATCGTCCAACATAGGCTTCGAATTGAACAACGGAGACTACCGTACTTTACTAAGCAACATTTTTCTGGTACCACCCCGGGATCGCTTTGGGCGTGAATATGATTCTTTGACCTTTCGCCATAAATATCGATTGTTCAAGTTTCGGCATGTTATTGCGTGTTGCTACCTT
This sequence comes from Trileptium ribeirensis, assembly GCA_030248225.1. NCBI lineage: Eukaryota > Metazoa > Nematoda > Enoplea > Enoplida > Thoracostomopsidae > Trileptium > Trileptium ribeirensis. Next base: position 85,770 of record JASANE010003505.1, on the reverse strand, counting down.
ACAAATAGTGTCTACAGGGGCACATTAGATAATTTACCGAGGCCTCAGTTTTACGAAATGTGAAGAGGCCGCCTGCCCGCGAACTGTGCCCCTGAGTGTCTATCAAGTTATCAATATTTTTTCTTAATTTCGCCGCTTGGCCCCCGACATTTGTTGATCATTGCCAGTGTTTTTCGCGGACAGTGGTCTACGGGAGGGGGTTGTGCGGACCCCAAAAACTATATCTTACCACGACTGGAATTTTTGTCTATCTGCGAATGTATAATGTGCAGAAAACTATGCTGTGTGCCCGATGATGACTGTTCAATTATTCATCTGTTCGCCCAACGTTGAGTTAGTTGAATTGAAACAAACACAAATGGGCTAATTACATGGTTTTGAACATGTTGACACGTTTTCTATGTTTTTATTTCAAATGGCGTTAAATCGCAAATATCCAAGCAGTTTAATTATTAAAATAATCTTTTATTATCAACACCCAATCTTACTAACATCAGTTTAGTAATGCGTGAGATATTAAGCTGGTTTCCTATGTGTATCTGCTGTTGCGCTTTTTTCGCATAAAATTAAAATATGTTATCTCAACCATAATATTCGAATTGACTACTATAACATTTACGAATTATTTACATGCACGGATGAACCATATGCATGAAGTACGTCACCTGTTTCGCGAACTATAAATTTCAGTATATCTATTAGATTATATACTTTAAGCAAAGGTATAATTTTTGGTCTCGGACGTTGTTGTCAAAGTGGCCTGTAAAAACGGCGACAAACCTGCGATGCGAGACTACTGGGAATTCCACAGCGCCACTCGACGCTTCAAAAACATAAGCTTGTTACATGTTATGTTGGCATAGTACTTAATCGCAATTGCTGCTTTATAAATAAATTTTTTTAAATTCGCTATTACAATCTGTTGCACTCTATTACATTCAAAGACACTGCAATTACGCATTTGATGTGGAAATTTTCAAAGAAAACAGACAATTTTGAGAAATTTCAATCACTTAGTTTTGTTATAAACAGTCTGGCCCCGCATGCTTTAACCGCTAATTTATTGCAATGTTAACATCTATGAAATGAATTCTACGTAGCGTAGTCAGGTAATTTCCTAGATTTTGGCTGTGGATTGCTTTCGATGGAGCCTAATGTGTCATTTACCTTAAGATGTGTGCACTATGGAAACAATTCGTCACAGCGCGCCGCGGCTAAGATAGCCTGGATCAGCTACTCTGACATTTTCCGATCCGCGTCAGGCCCTGTAAATTTGATAGCGTTTAGCTAAGCTGTACTATAAAATTGTCACAAGGGCCGACCTCCGCTATATATGATAGCTAACACAACACTTAAGAATGTTGTGTAACAAGCCGCCGCGTAAGAAGAATTGTGTCTTCACAAATCGCCCATAATGTAAGCGTAAGTTTTCATGCCGCGTCTTCTGGGGCACGCACAGTTTGAGGATTTATCAGTATATCTTATTTGCGCAATGTAGTGCGTAAATATATATCCAGACATAGCAACCAATTAGGCTTACTTAATAATTTGTGGTAGCTAAATTTGGTTTGAAAATTAATTTTCCGGCGTAGATAGAAAATAGATGTTTTACCCATCTCTCTGCGAACCATAACTTAGGAGGGGAATGGAATGGGACCTTGCCCCCGACAATGTACCAGGCTGGCACATCCTAGCACATGTTCGCGAATTCAAACCAAAAATCCATAGGACATTGTTACATAGTCGCTGTCTCTGCAAAACTTATCAAAATTCGAAAACTATCAAATACATCCTCAATTCACCCGTTCGCTTTACAGCCAGACAAAAGTCGAAAACAAAGTCATAGCCTCGTACCATGACCAAACTCTAAAGTTAAACTAAAATAAAACAAAAACTTCTGTATACATATATGTATATGTACATTTTTATACATTTTATATATCTGCTGATAAGCACCTGTAACTAGTTTATATTTTAGTTTATATGATGCACCTAGTTTGTTTGTGCTTTTGTTTACGTGTATATTAGTTTATTTTATACATGTTGCTTTTAAATGTGTACATTTATTTTTATGTGTATCAGGTAGTGTCTTAAGCATGTGCATATGTGTGTGTTTCTGTAGCTATCTTTGTGTTATGTGCGTTTACATGAGTATCTATTCTACAATACGTATATATTTGGTGCCACTACGTGTATATGTATTTGTTTCTATTTCTGCATTTATCAATTTCAAAATGCATATATTTGTATTCAAAGTCATTCGATATTTCGAAATTAAAGCAAAAAATCTAATACGGGATTGCAAATAATAGTATTTTGTATTTCGAGATCAAAATCCTGATAAGGAGTTACAAAAATATTATTCCATACTTCGAAATCAAAACAAACAAATTCTGATAATGTATTAACAAATAGGCAATATTCAGTCAAAATCGGTCTATATGTAAGGAGTCATTTTCAGCCATTACCGTTCAGTTGTGACATCTACTCAGCAGGGCGATACTTCTATCCGATTTCAATCAAGCCAGGACAGTGAATATTTGACTGAAGCGGATTTCGTTACTCAGTTGGTGCTCCAAATCGTAGCGATTTAGTCGTTAAACATACCGCATCCATCAAAAAGATTTATATTTTAAAGGAGTGTTTGGTCGTAGGGAAGCGAATAGTTAAAGTAGATCATAACTCGTTAATCATTAAAGATAGAGCAAAGTTTAAAGAAAAGAGCGCAAGTTTTTCGAATAGTTCTAGTTAGAATTTTGTAGGATAAGTAATTCAGGAGTTATGGGTAAATATTTTTTTAATATTTGTTAAAATAATCAACATCTTATCTACGTTGAGCGGACTTTCTATATGTCTTCAAAGACGCTCTTTCTAATAGAGAAGGTTAGAAATTCGTATGATAAGTGGTCCATGAGTTAAAGCTGTATATTCAATTTACCTCGTAACCCATGGTTAAAAATTTTTTCAACTAATAGTCAACATATATCTAAGTAACATATGAATCCAACAATTAGGTTTTCGTGGATGCTCTTTCGAACGGTGGCGTTAGAAAATTGTAAGATAAACTGTTCATGAGTTAGTTATATATTCATATTACCACGAAACTAACTCACTTTTAAATGTTTATTATAACATTTAATTTAAAATAGTCTGTATCTAAAACTGAGTGTCCAAAGTGTCGACAGACCCTTTTTAACCGTACTGTATACATTTTTGCAGGATGGGTGGTTTATTAGTTATCACTTTATGCGCCAGTAAACTTATACGCCTAGCCACAATCCTGTTTTGCAAAAAGTGATCGGGGACCGCAATTCGTTGTTATGAAACAAACTGCGGCTTTGCCATCGATTTTTCGCGAACGATATTCAGTCAAATTTCGATTTCGTGTTGCAAAATTCAATTTTGTGGTCGAACTAAATACTCGTTTATTTAAATACGTAGCCGATTGGTTCAAGAACTCTTCGAAAATGTATGATTGCACTAGTCAACGTTATTGAAATACATCGACCTAGTCAGTTTCACGTTACAAAACACATTTGCTTGCTCGTAAAGATGTTAGCGGATATATTCGCGAACCTCTGCTATACCCTTGTGCAAATTAGTTCGTGAACAGTTACAGTCGTCATACGAAACCAAATACAATTTTTAACAAAATCACAAATTTTTTTGCAAAAACAGAATTGGATATAAAATTCCTACTTTTAAGATCAGAACTATCAAATTGTGTTTACGAACATTAGGGCAAACTATATTGATAGAGTATATTAAAAGGAATGTGATAAGTAATTACATCCTGGTAACAACGTAGTGTTCGCGAACAAAAAAACACGCTCTTCTGTTCGCGAACAACTACGTTTAATATTATTCTGATTAAATCAAATTAAAGTTCGCATAATGTAGTCTTGTTCGCGAACAACAAAACAGGGTCGTCTGTTCGCGAACAGCGAGGTGTTGCATTATTCTAATTAAATTGGATTAAATATCGCAGTCGCATAACTTATTCATGTTCGCGAACAACAATGGATACGCGCTGCGCTACCTAGTCTGCATGTTTGTTCGCTAACAAAATTCGAGGTCGCATGCTATACTGTTCCCGAATGACATGTCTCAAATTAAAACACTGTAAAAGTATGTTCAACAACAACTTAACAATTTCATTAAAATGTTCGGTAACATTATTTATACGCTTTTAAACTCGTGCCGAAAATGTTTTTATACCGTCTGAAGATGGATATAAGATCGCCAAAAAGTGTTCGATTATCCATTTTTTGGGAATGACAAAACAGGCTTATTGCTCGGCGCATACAAAGTGTAGTCTCGCATTATAATCAAACAAATCAATACCGTGTATAGTCAGAAAACTTATGTTGTCGTACATATGAGACCGTTAATGTACCACACTATAGATGTTCCATATTGTCATACCTACAACAACTGTTTTGTTTTCAGAAATAGTCATTTATTTATTCTGGTAATTATGTTTATTAATTTACTCAAAACATGATTTAAGTAAATATGCTAACGGAACTTACTATTTGAGTTTCCGCGAAGACATCCAATGTCTTAAAAGGATGGTGTTCGCATGTGATATATGCTTGAAATCGTTTAGTCAGCGTGATAGTATGACAAGACATAAACGAAAAGCTCAGAACCGGAATGAATTACAGTGCAGTTGCTATGGTGCAAGGTTCTCCCGCGTGAATAACCTTAACCGGCATTTATCAAGGTTACAACAAACAATTGTTTCTCACTCAATGTCATCAGCAGTAAATTACCACAATTCTCAGAGTGATAGCCAAAACGATTTTGCTGGCGACAGTAATTTGGGTAGGATGGAAGAAACAGCGCAGGAGATCATTGAAGAAAGTGAACCAACATCAAAGCACTAACGAAATAATAGTGACAACGATTCGAATTCGACAACTACTTGTAATAGGAGTTTGCATCGCAAAGCAGTGATCATTGACAAGCATGATAGCTTTCACTTACTTAAGTGGGACGAAGCTGTCAAAGGTAAGATCACCAGTTTTTACATAATTCCTGATCAATCATATCAAGATTTATCGCAGTTTCTTAACGATGAGAAACCACTGCTGTATAAACTGTTGCAGCACGAAATTAACCATGGTATTAAGGTATGGATTAATGTGCAGTGTGAACTCCGAAAGCTGGAAAGATCTGAATTTGCAACATATTTTTGCTGCAAGTCTCGAGCCATCGTGCCTGGATGTGATATTGAGACTGAACTTGTTAGTGTTTCCAACGAAATAACCAAAGGACTTCGAAGCAATGATATCGGGATAGTTCCTTCAAGATCTGCGATATGCTGATGGTCTTGTTTATCGTCCACTGTATGGTTCACATATAAAAAGGTTCCATCATTTCTGTGAGATAAAAATGCATGCTTTGGAAATAATTTTACCCGTACGAATACATAGATTGCGTAGATTGCTTTAAGGACTCCAAATTATCAGATAAAGTACCATTTTATTCATCAATAAGCAATGCAACTATCAATTATTAGGATTATACTAACACACAATAAATATGGCCGCAACTGAATATCACCAACCTGCGTGAATACCATGACCTTTATCTATAATTGAAGTTCTTTAACTGTCCGATGTTTTTGAAAATTTTCGACTGTTGGGTCTTTAAAAGTATCAGTTAGATCGAGTCCACCACGTTCAACTACCAAGCTTTGTATGGGATTTGTGCGTAAAGAAAACTGGTATTAAACTAGATATGATTGCAGATTTCGACATGTATTCGTTTTTTAAACAGAGGTTGAGAGGTGGTGTAACCGTTATATCATATGTATATGCAAAAGCTAACAACCATTATGTTCGAGAATATAATATAGCATTGCCGAGAACTCACAGCATCTACCTGCAAATAATTTACACGGATGGTCAATGGTGCAAAAACTTCTTTGTAATACCTTCCGATGGCTATCTAGTGAAGAAATTGATTGTGGTATGATTATTGAGGACGGTTATGCACTTGAGGTTGACTTGATTTATACTGACTATCTACATCAACGACATAATGACTATCCTCTTGCACCCGAGCGTCTTCAGATACCTAATGATATCTTATCTATATACTGTAAACCCTTTAGGAATCTCTCAACATCACTAGCGCTACAGTGGATAAGCTTATTCCCAACCTCAAAACAGTCATTTCTACAATTATATTTGCGAAACTTACAACAGTACCTTCAACTCGCTATGAAATTGCAAATTTCCCATCGTAGCATATTATTCAAACAATGCAGCTGGATGGAACCTTACATTACGTTCAACACAACCATGTGTTATGTGAGGAACTATGTGTATGTTGAGTTAGTCTTTGATGACCGGCGACATACTAAACTATTTATACATCCGCGATACAGCATGTCGTCTATATTTAATAAAGATATTGTGGCAGTCATAATGCCAGTCGAAATCAGTCAAATTATACCAACCAATATATATAAAATGTTGGACTTGTCGCTGCCCTTAATGTATGTTTTCTATTGCAGCTACTTGAACCGTCTTTATGACAACAAATGCTATATTTTATTCATGGACACAGACTCGCTGTTATTTTTTGGACACTACAGATATCTGTCATAAAATGTTAGAACATAATAAATATTTTGACACCAGTGGTTTACCAAGTAATTATCCACTTTACTCAATAATTAACAAAAAAGTGTATGAAAAGATGACTTGTACTATTTGAAGGTATTCCTTGCGATTCGCCGGTAACTGAAGGTCAGAATACGGTTTGTATCTTAAATGACTTAATGCAGGAAGTATCCCTTGACAGACAGTTGGCTGCTGCTTTTTCACATATGCGGCATATAACTTTAGTACAATAGTTATGACTGAAAAATTATATTACGAAGGTAAATATATGCGTAAAATCACTAGTAGCGCTCAGTTGTTATCATTGGTTCCAATTTTCTTGATCAGACTATGATCTGTACCTTAAAAATACACATTTGGCAATCGAAACCTACATTTCCTTCAAGCATAAAAGTATGTATATCTATTTTTAGATCTCAAACCTTCTATAAATCATATACTTAGAGTGAAGAAAATATCTTTTCAGACTATGAACAACTCTTCGTATATTCTAAAAAACTACCTTGATAGGAATTTTAGTCAACGTGTCATTTATTATTAAGAAACATATCTTAAACATTTCTAAATGAATGTTCTCCACCTGTAATATCAGCAGTAATAAAAGTAGCACCAGTTTCTCTGTTGCGAGCATTAATTACATATCTCAAACAAAGTCAAAGCGAAAAACTTCTAGAAGAATTGTAAGCAAAAGATTTCCAGGTGCTAAAAAGTAATCTTTTGGGACATGCAATAGTAAAGTTCTTGACAAATTTCTACGTAAAGCATTATGGCTCGTAAAATGTTCATTGTTCCGGTAAGCTGGTTGGATATACTTAAAAATGAGCAATTGCAGAATAAGGTCAACCCTACAAAAAACGGTGTATCTATATATGAGAACAAGGTTGAGAAAACTGATCTAGTGTTAGTGTTTCCGAAAAATTTGCAGAATAAAGCAAGATTAATGCTAAACAGCGTTAAGGATTTAAATTTGAATAATAATAACCAAGTAATATATCTAGATCAAAGTGTTGGGTCAGACATTTTTGATTTGATAAAGTATTGTTTCTCCGATGTAAATTTTCCACCACCTCGCCCTCTTGACTCAGAGAAATTTGAATCATTACTTGTTGATATTGCGCATCTGCGTTTGGAAGAGGAAAAAGCAAGATGTACAAAATGTTTCAGAGAAACATAAACATAAAAGAAGATATTTTGCTAAATAAACAGTGTAATGAAAAGCTTGTACTAAGCATGGTTTACATTGTTTAAAAATACTTAAAGTTTATGGATATAGAGACTATATAAAAGGTTTACTCGCTTGATATAAAGTCGTTTCAATTTTGATTTTATGAAATTGATTGTGTATTGAAATTGATTGATATTGCACTAGCACTGACGCTATATCGCTTGTGCTTCTAGCGTGCGGGTAGAGTGTCTTCAGCAACTTCAATATTGGGCAAATAACTATACATAACATGCGATACAGTTGATTTGAACTGTGGTATCAAATAGAAAATGCACGTTTCTTCAACGACGAAGGGTCATACGACTTAATAACGTAAACGTGCAAGCCGTCGCAACAGAAAAAAATTTTGATAGTAATCTAGAGTTATCGAACGACGTGGCACTAAATATTATGAAGATTGGATTCATAGAAAAGTTTCACCATTCGCGTGGTGTACGCCCAGCAGTGAATGGAACGGAAAAGCTATAATAACAGAAGCGTCGGAATGAGATCGATACTATTTAATCGGAAAAAGGATTTGCGAAAGAATCAGCATCTATATGCAAGAACAAAAAGGATACAACGATTTGGATCGTCTCTGGATCTATAATCGCAGCGAAGAGAAGTAACAAATATGACTGTAAAATGGAGCATTGGGTGCAGTGTTAGTTTGCAATACATATCACGTAACGTTGATAACTTTTAATATAGTATCACAAATTTTAACGGTAGGATTTGAAAACTTAACCTAAGAGGTAGAGTGTTGTTATTTATGAATGGACGGTCGGGGTTAAACCGGAGATCGAATTTAAAGAAATTCTTAACATAGTTACTGCTATTCTCTCAAAATTTAATCCTAAATATAACAATATAGAAACCTATTCAATAAAAATATTGTTGGTCTATTGTGCACTAATCTGAAGTTTAACTAACCATTGTTATATGATAAGCTAAGATATGAAAGCTTGGTCATGTATGAAACTAAACTACACAACGTCATCAAATTGAGAATTGAAAATTCTTCTGTTCTAATTTATTGTAGGTGTAATGTTGTCAAAACTGTATGAAAATCACTAAACCATTTTGAAGAATGTGCAAAAAGTATATATAATAGTCTTAAAAAGCATAATCATGATGGGTAACAATAGCGAACAGTAAAAATGAAAATTGTAGTGTACGACGTGGAGAAGCGGTTTGTAAAGTTTCCAACACGTTTTTGCGCTACATTAGTTAGAGTATTGAACAGGATTGTGTCACAGAAATATATAAACACGGAATAAAATATAATTGAATATTTTGTTGATAGCTCATGGAAAGAATTTGCCTTTCGACAGTGGGTTCTACAGCGTTGATAATTTTTTTACGATTTTAAACACATTACTCTCACATCACATTTGCTATAAATCCGGCTAGTAATAAATTTACCATTTGCTGTTTCAATAAAGAGGAAATAAAGTTATCTTGAACATTGCAAACATTATTTGGTTTCAGACACGACTTCAAAAATGGCAAGCATGATGGTTTAAGTGTGTTGCTTTAGAATATAATGAACGAAAATTTATACTAAGTTCTTTTGTACATGATAGATTGGTGAATTGTCGAAATAAACCGATGTTGCATACAATAGCAGATACAGGGATTATAAATACTGTGAAGTATAAACTCAATGACTGTATGTTTAACATATTAAAATTTCAAGTTGTTGACTCTGATTTAAAAATTGTACATTTTTCCAGCTGCACAAATGATAATTAGATTGTGGTTTTAATAAGCTTCTTAAAGCTTGTAAAGAACATTTATATACAGATAAAAAATGGGAGGAGCTCTAAATTATAACATAATATATCAGAAAAAATCAAAACGGTTCTCCCTCTAAGCTTTAATACACCAAATCTTTCGAGTGCGGTTGCGTTGAAAGGCGTAGTAAAGAACACAGAAGTCAAATCAAAAGGAAGAAAATATCTTAGAAAGAAAAAACACGTCTGGGAAAGGCAAAAAAATGACAAATGTGTGCAGCGTTAAAAAGTTTAACTGGAGGGAAGTTAATTACCCTATGCAACAAGAAATTATGTCAACTCAGTTAGTTGAAGTAGCTTGCGAAACAACTTTACCAAGTAACGAATACGATCATTCTGTTCCATTTAAAATTAGTGAAAGTGCATTCGATTTAATTGATATGTCACGAATATTTATATATTCGATTTGCGTATATTGATTTTCAAATTGTAAAGCAAGACGGTAGTACTGTAACGATTGACCTAAAGCTTGCGTCTTGTAATATTTTTAAATACGCACTATTCTCTTCCGTTGAGATTAAAATAAATGGTGAACCCATAACATATAACCAAAAACATCCATTGATGATGTATGTATTATAAATGTAGCAAACGAGCGTTGAACGACGGAACCAAATTTTAACTGGTGCAAGTTCTTAACCAAATGATGCGTTTATGTTTGATAATATAGTTGACTATAAATAATTCATTAACAGACCTGCTCATGTCACTATGTTGCAAAAGTGTGAACTTTACTTTCCAGTTTGTATAGATGCATAGTTTACTCCGAAACATCTACTTGCAAATAGTTAATTAAAATTTAATTTTCCCCAATGTTAAATATAAATATATAGTTTAGATTAATGATTTTTAACTGTGTGTACCTTAAGTAAAGATTAGCAAAAAGCATTGGATTACCAACATCACATGTTGAATAGCAGTGGGGTTTCATTTCCTGTAGTGAGATACAAATTGCAAACGTTGTCAGTGCATAAGAGATTTTAGAATGTGAATTGGTATGTTTTTGAAGGACTTTTGCACGTAGAATATTCTTTTGTGCAATATCTAAAGAAGCTTATGCATGGTCATCGAAACTAAATCTACTGAAATTTAGTATGCCAGAAATGGATAAGTTAACGTTGTTTATGAATGATGACAGATTATCTTACATTGTGTCATTTGAATCCAAATGTGGTAATTAGATGAGATTATTTTATATTTTATATTATTTGGTCTAAATGGTTGAACCGACAACATAGGTCTAAGTAGATAAAAATTTATGGTAAATGTAGAGTATCAAATGTTATATATACTGATCTAGGGGTATATCATAGCAGTGATTACAATTATCTTTCTAATTATCCGGATAGATAAAGTAGACTTTCGATTGATTTTACAAACGTTTTATCAGAAGCAATATTCATTTTTGCTGCGTGTGAATTTACTGCACAATTAAATATTAAGGGTAGCAAAGAGATTTATTAGAATACGTTGTAGAATATTATGGCTGTGTTTTATGTATTCTATAAATATACAAAGAAACAATGCTACGATGTAACATGTAAAATGCATATGTTTATTCATATAAAATTTTGGAACAAGGTTTGAAAATTTAAGTTTATGTTCATTACGTGTTTTGAAATATGTTTTAATGCTAATACCACTGTCACATTAGTTTTTTTCAGATTAACCGTTATAATAGCTGCAAAAACATGCCAACAGCCAATACATTAGTGGCGCTTAGGGTCTCGTTTGACGTAGGCACCTATCAATACTCAAAAAAGCAGTGGTTTGACATTATGTATGAGTTACAGGGGTCTAAAATATTTTAAATTCGGCAATATTTTATATTAGATTTAGCATAGGCAAACTATTGTTGCGCAACGGCCGTTAAACCTTCTTTCGGATTATTGTAGCGCTACCGTACAGCTGTTGGGTATTCGGCCGTCGTTGAGCTGCCGGAAGGTCATTGCGCTGCCGGCCGGCTCGCTGTGACGACAGCCGGCCGTTGAACCGTCAGCCGAAAATTTTATCGGCTAGCCGTTTTAAATCAAACCGGACTGTTAATCAACGCTATTGTAGAGCTCATCAACAGATATTTAGGTGGCATATTTCATCATGATATATTATGTTGCATCATTAGTTTGTATAGCATCAAAATATTATTTGTTTTTGAAAATCAAGTCGCGCATTATGGAGACTAGCCTGTAATATATCTCCTTCAGTCCTTGGTCAAACACTTTGGTAGTCGGCATGTGTTTTGTGGCTATTAAAACGGTTACTCTGAAAAAACTAGTGTGACAGTGGTAGTAGCATTAAAACGTATTTCAATACACGTAATGAACATAAACATAAATTTTAAAACCTTGTTCCAAAATTTTACATGAATAAACATGTGCATTTTACATGTTACATTGTAGCATGTTACCTTGAATTATTCCGTTTAGAAGGTCATGAGATGCACTACAGATTCTGGATTGAATTATGGCGAAAATATTATGGTGAAGCTTTGGTCACAGTGACAACCATTTGTTATTATTTTCGTCGTACATGCTCTTTAGGTGAGGGGTAGGAGGTTATGCAACCAGGACCAAGCTGCGCCCAAGACAGGTCTCCCCGGAAGCCGCACATCCCCTTCCCCCACGCCTGGATCCTGGGACCAGAAGGCCTCGTCCTCTGAGACCTCGGATTTTACCTGTATCCGCACAAAGGCAATAAATAATTTACTGATAAATCGTAATGTAATCCAGGTAGAAATTTGTACCCATGCTCTGCTCGGCTACCGAGTCGAGCCTGCCATATCTGTCCAACCGAGTCTCGTATATCTGGAACAGCTTGGTTCGGCTGTTAAAACACTTTTTTAGAACAAACAAACACAATGAAAACAAGTGGTGTTTACCACAATATAGCGTCAAAACCAAGAACAGCAGAAGATTTCATCGGCTTGGCTATATTTGGTTCGTTTGGCGGTTTGCATTTGACCTCTCTAATATTTAAAAAGCGTAAAGTTTTATTATTTGGAGCCTCAGAATCAACCTTAACTTGGCATTGGAATAGTCTAACCGAGCCGAACTGTTTATTAAAAGCTTAGGCGCACTGATCATGCTTACATCGAGAGCCAATCCGAGATAGGTCTGGAAGACCCGACTCGAGTCAGAAAATTATAGCTGTTTTCACCTATAAAATATAATATTTTAGATATACAAACAATGTGTACTAACTATATATGCTTAAGGTCCCAAGTCGAACGGGAAGGGTAACCGGGTCCCCATTGGGCCTTCGGTTTCCCAAGGAGGGGTTTGAACGGACTGTTGGGAGGGGTGGGGGTAACCGAGCGCCTTGGGGGGAGGGTTACGAGCCCCCTCACAGCCCTTCGGGGGAGGGGCGTATTGGTAACCAACCCTTCAGGGGTGGGAAGGCGGAATCCGAGCTTTCGTGAGGGAAACCACCCTAACCCTATGATGAGCGTGGTAATAACTTTCTTTGCCGCAAATATATATAGCCTAGCTAAATTTGAAAGGATGCGTAAGCCAGGATCCTAGCTATCGGAAAAATTTATTTAGTACGATAATTAAATTTAAATGAATAATTTATTTACTTCTCTCTTATCCATCCAATAAAATAAAAATTAAATTGAAATATAAAGGGCAATGGAGCAAAATGCCGACTTGCACTATGTCTATACTATTCCTCATAGAATGCGTTCGTGGACTATTACTCGGCTTTATATATAAATGTGTATTCATTCAAGACCGTTTTCTCACAAATTTTTTCTCTATGCGCTCCGTTCGTGTACTAAATGTTATGCCAGCTGGGACGCAATAATAAAAATAAACAGTCAACGTGGATTATTTCAGAAACTGACCAAGTGTATTTTATAAAAGTTGTAGCTTAAAATGAAATTAAGCACCGGTTTTTAAAAAATTGCAAAAAACTTATTTTAAAAATGCTCCATTATTGGCATAAAACATATGATAGGGATACTGCGGTGTCCCTCTAATTATGTCATTTGTACATTAAAACAATAAAAATGAAAAAATGAAATGTAAAAAGATAATGGAAGTTACTGTTACTAAGATAGCCATCTAACGATTCCTTTGGCAAGGAAGAAATATTTTTGTCATCATCCCAGGCTGTGCCAGCCTGGTACATCGTCGGGGCAGGGTCCCATTTCCTTCCTCACACCCTCTCAGGTTGGGCTCCGGAGAGAGAGGGGGGCAGGTAAAACCGCATTTTCCATCTACTTTCCGGTGTGTTTAATGAAATTTCGATAAACTGCAAGAATACAGTTATTCTGTTCGGAAATGCATAGTCAAAACTCAAAAATGACATTAAAACGAGTACTAAATAAATATGCTCTAATAGTTAACGGCATCTATTAAAATTGATACATGGCCCATGCCAGCTTGCACAAACGTACTCGCCTAGTTAGGCTTTGCACTTTACTTTACAAGGGCTGATCTATTATGTCAAAACGTTACAAGCCAAATTTGACTGTGTGACAGGATCCGGGCCTAGGTGCACATCCTATGTAAATGATGATTATTATGCGCTTTCTGTCGAATTAAAAGACATGGTTACGGATATGGACAAGATGTATTATATTTAAGATTTTTAAACATTTTATGGCTGAAGAATTCATAGGTATTTTTTGATAATGGACACATTATTTTCGTGCCATTATGTTACAAAAGATGTCATTTAGTTTAGCACTGCAGCAAGTCGCACACATACAAGACTACTGTTATATATCATAATGTATACCATAAAGTGATTTCTTGCTTGTACGGACAACAGAGTTGTACATAATGTGTTTAATTCGATATAACACATTGACTGATAGAACACTACGTCGTTGTAGTCAAATGGTTAATGCGATCAACCATTTGTTTTTCGTGGATCAATAAGTCGTTTAGGATTAATAGGCATATACGAAACACGTTTTCTTCGTTGAAATGCTTTACAGTGTGATAAATTTATGTTTGATAAAAAGCTATAGAGTTCCTTAATTAATATTGATTGTGTTATATTTTAGCAGTGGATACGGTGACATTTTTCTACGAAAGAAAAATAAATTGTGCGAGTAAGCTGAAACTTCAACTACCTAAAATAATTTTCCGCCATACCAATTTGTGGTTTTTGCCCCAGTAATTTCCATTCCATTTATTGTGGAAGTGTGGATCAAAATACTTCCTCTGCAACGAATAGAATTTCGATTGCTTGGCTTGTATTTCCACGCACTTGTTAATCCCAGTTTGTAGTTAGTACATACTAGCTAGCTAATACTATGAATCATTTAAGAACATAATATTTTACTATTATTATAATGAGTTTCAGACGAGGAGAAGCCCAATTTTAAAATGCTGTTTTGATTTATGACAGCCCTCTAGTCTCTTGACCAAAACAAAGATTGCTATATAGTAACAGTAAAGATATTTATTTATGCTATCCCCAGAAATTTTTGACGACTGAATAAGTGAATCCATTTTATTTAGTGCAGGTACGAATATCAATATACTGGTAATACACAGCAGGCATTGATTATAGCTGCTCTTAGGGGAAAGGGGTATGATCCCTCCCGAAGGACGGACCCTCTCCTTCTCGGAGCCGCACCGATCCCCACTCATACGACCTGCTCTCCTCCCCGCGGACCCGCTTATCTCCTTTCTTCGCTGAGCACTCGCTATCCAACCTGGGACTTCAAAGTTCGCCAATGTATGGTAACTGACAAATTGACCTTTCTACTGTTATCCAACATAAAAAATCGGTACAGCAGTAATCTCCTAAACATCCGAGCTTTTACTTGACCTAATTTTATAGAAACTTCCCATTGTATATTAAAAATTACTATGCCTTTTGTGAGCGCATTTCATATGCACACATTTTTTCCTCTTCAAAAGACGAAATTCCATATGCGCTGCGTATTTGTTAAGATTCAATTTGTATTAAACGAAATTGCGGAAAAAATGGACATTTTCCATAAAGCGGTCAAAACTTTTAAATGCAAATGGGGCCTTTTGTAAAACAAGAATATACACCATGAACTCAAATCTGTTACACAACTTCACTATCAGAGCCCTTCCTCCACCCCCCCCCACAATTTTGGATATATGTAACTGCATAAGTTGCACTGCTGTTCTGACTTTAGTTTGTCAGACATTGAATAATACGCAAAATAACTCAAGCGTTACAGCTTTAAGGTGATGACCGACGGACAGCAATTAGAAACCCACAATTTTAGCTCTGTTCCAGGATGCCGAGCGCAGGCTAGAAACACGCTGTTTTTCGCTGTTATGTGAGGGGAAAGCACGTTACACTGACGAAAGTAACGCTTTCTTGCACATTATAGAGCTTAGCTGAAGTTCTGCTAATAACTCTAGGAGCGTTGGAGAACTAAACCAGCAACCATATACTTGCACGAACACCGGTTCTTAAAATTAACATGTCAATTGTCCGCACTCCTTTTTTAGATCCATTAGTATGAAGGCTGTGAATTGTGAATGAATGTGAACTGGTTTAAGGCTATAGTTAGTGATGCCACGTGCACCAGAATCGAGTCTGATATGAGCGCTCTATTTTTCACATTTTTCTCATGGATTTTATTGCTGTAGCTCAAGTGTGGGTGTTTAAAATCGAGTCTGGAGCTAGAAATAAGTCTTATGTTGATTAGAAGGCACTTACTTGAACAAATAAGTACACTGGTGCGAGAACCCAACAATGTGACAGTCTGTTTCGAACTATAGACTGTGCAGAAGCATATGAAACAATAACACTGTGATAAATTATTAAATCCTATGAGAAAGAAACTAATAAATATAAAAATTGCAGTCCAAGCAACAAAATAATTACAATATTCATATACATCCCTCAATTAAGTTCCATATAAAAGTCAGAACCGGATTTAATACGGTCTTCTTCTTCTAGATTTTACAATAGTCAAACCGCTACGCCGCACTGCCCAGCGTAAACAATTTAATGAATCAATACGATTTACTGGTTTTGGTGTTAAAGCAGCGCACTATGCTTGTATAAAAAATTAACAAACAGTACATAGTTTTATTGTTACTAGCATATTGGATCAAAAATTATATGTCTGCCATAAAACAGCTTGTTGGAGTTTCATTTTGCCCAATTTGAAAATATATTTTATCGTGTTTTATAATTTTACACTGTTTTGTGAGAGAAATATCACTGAAATTGAGACGAATTTGTGAGTTGTCAGAAATTTTGATGTTGTTTTCGGAAAAGAGGCTGCTATATCACGACAGTTCTAGGAAAACGTTGTAATGCCGAGAAAATATGCGTAAAAACTAGAAAACAAATATACTTGTTTTCCGCAAAATAATAATGTTTTACCCCGAAGCACGTTATTCAAGACGAAAAATAAAAAACAAATAACTGGATAAGGCTAATCTAAAATATTCTTGCAAAAATATGTTATATATATGCTTTGCCATAATATTGTGTATTTACACGAGAAAAGGCCTAGAAGGTTCGCCGCAAGCATCATAACTGTAATATGTATTGTTCCTTGTTCCTAAACGTTCCGGCTAAAGATCGAAACGTGCAAAAATAGTTGTACCGTGACAGTAACGTACAGAGGCATGGCTTCATGAAGTAGCAGCCTAAGTTAATTAAATTGGCTGTCGACCAGAGTAGAATGACATTACCATAAAACAAGACTGCGCCTCATTATTTGTGTTTTATGCAAATACCAATCCGAATCTCATCAATATGTCATTCCGCTGAGAAAAATAAAAATGCTACTTCGTTGTGTTTGGCAATATTGATCTTTCGCTATTTGTCAAAGTAATCTATTCATAAAGCTGCTATCGAGTGTGCATAGCTGACCGCGGTATGTTTTGGCGTAATAGTGTATTAGTACTAATAACAATAATTCAAACGCGGTATGCAATAAACCTTGCTAAGGTTTTATAGGTTTATTTGTCAAAAGAACAACTGATAGTAGCAAGGACAAGAAGCATAATAAAACACAAAAACACCTAACAGGTGATTTCCACAAATATGTGAAGAGGATGACAGAATTGAAATCTTACTCCGTTTCCATCTGCGGAGCAATACAAAACAAATATGAGCCGCTACAAAAGCACTACAAACCCCACTAATCAGGGCTGGGATAAATGTATATATCAGTTTTACGCTACCCACAATTAACGGCGGATTACCTCTAAAATAATTACAATGACTCCAAAAGTATATGTACTGAGGTAAGAACGCAACGGGAAATTTCAAAAAAGCATGACTTCAGCTATTACATTATTCGTTTCTCAGCTATATATTAACGAGCTCATTGTATTCTTTTGCAAAAGAGCTCATTTGATCATTTCGATGCCGAATTAAGTTAATATCGAGCACACACATAAAAACAAACATGTTTCTACACTGGCTGAGCATGCTGAATTCACTTCTTGATACATATACTAAGCGCCTAGGTCGAAAAAATCCTAACTACCGTAAAGATTGTTGAAATTTAATGATAATTGAAAAAAGGGAAACAAAAATGTAACATGAAGCAAAGCCAAAAACAGAATCTTTAGGACTAGCTATGTTATAAAACGCCATTACGCTAATCGCCAAACACAGGAACGAGCAGGAATTCGTTTGGATCGCCGGCGTTGCATACTTCAGCTTGGATTAGCCGAAAGTAGTAAAAGGCAAAACAAGGTGACTATATCTTTGCGGCAAAACGGCATAATGGGTTATGCCTCTTTTCTATAAGGTCGTGGATTTGTTACAGAAATTGCACATTTTTCTCGAATTTAGTGGACTAAAGTCCCCACAATAGTTGGAAATCTGCACAACTGCTGGTTTCTGTTGCATTGCCGTTGCAAAAACGTCATTGAAATAAACCAAGCATGGCCAGCACACGTGCAGTCAGTTATATGATTGCGCGAAATTCAATGGACGACATTCAGGGTTTTAATGGTCTTGCTTTTCCTTATGCTAGTATCGGCGTTAACAAACCCTCACTTCCTCACGTATTCTATTAACGAGCACTCAGAACCGCCGCCTAGCACCTCGCACACAATCTGTTAAGCAGGATACCGCTCCGGAGGTTGGGCGTGTTCCGCTTTTCGATCCATTCCACCTCCAATTCTGAGATGACTATTCAAACGAGCATCTTGAGTTAACTCCAAACACTTGGCGAAGCCCAGGAATGATGAAAAATGTCTCAATCTAGCAGTTGTACAATGTAATTTGACATATATACCCTGAAAGCTCAATACCTTATGTATTTTTCAAAGTTATTCCCCTGTAACATTGAAATATTGAAAACACCTTGAGAGGTTTTACATTAGTAGTAATTATATACTTTTAGGTATATATAGTGCATTGGGAAGATTTAGATAAATAAACTTTGAATAATATTCAGGAATAAGAACCGCACTGTTGCATTTAAGAGCAGTTTTGTGATAAATAACTCTCCTAGTGAACGTATATTGTCACATTAGTTACATGTGTAATTTTCGACCTAACATGTTATCTCACAATATCAGAAAATGACAATCGACGTAGGATCCGAACCCGATTTACGTTGACATGACTTTGAATTTACCACTCCTCTATTCAGCAGACATACTCTACGATTCATAATTGTAAATTAGGATGATTTAGTAAGCGACAGCTTACTATTATTGCTCTCATTTCTTTGTTTGGAATATATATGTATATTGTAATAACGGGACACAGCTGCATGGCGCAACTTCCCAACACCATGCCCATACGAACCCGGGTATCATAACTCGAGGGTGGACCCGAAAACTCACTGTTTTGCTAAATTAGCGGTTCTCTCTTGATTAGACCCTAGAAGCTATGTAGCTTAGCAGGCCGCAGGCGCGCTTCTCGAGGTGTGTTCGGAACCCGCCCGTTTGGTTGCGCATGTGTCTAGTTTATGGTATGATTGCTGAGGTCCCCCAGGGAGTCTGACACTGACACCTGCTCACAGGTCATGGTGACATGCCAATATTTCCTATTTCGATCTTACTCGGAAGTTGTTTGGATCTCTCGCTTAATTGGTTGTGAACACGATAGAAACCAAATGAACTACGTTGTAATGCATGCCTAGGTAAAATTTTTCTCTGCTTTGGCCAATTAGGGCCGGAATTTCTCGGCGGAAATGGTTTGACCAATGTGGCCCACACAGGGCTCCGACAGTTCCCTGAAGGTTTATATCGATTGCTTTACGACGTGAATAAGTTGACTGAGTAAATTTTGGATTGGCTAGCAGTAATAGTTTCGCGCGAGCGATAAGTTTTACAGTTTTGGTGGATCGTGTCCTCGTTTCGTTTCGAGATTCCGTTTTCTTTGAGGTAGCATCGGAGACAAACGACACACGTCGAAGCTTGACTCCCGCAGGCCTCGGCGCGGGTCGCTGGTCGATGGACAGGACTAAACATTTAAACATATAACCGCTGCCAGGAAACGAACGCTAGACAACCCGACTTGATTGGATTTTAAAACCGGAATGGAAACCAGCGACAATTGTTCGCCCTGAACGCAGCGATGGGGGACGGACACGGTACAGGCCAAAAATTTACGGATAACGACAATAATATAAATAGTATGCATGGTATAAAAGTACAGATAAACGTAGGGTACAACATATATGATCGCTTATCACGACTCTTGGAATTCCTTGATCCTAGAATTTATTCACCTGAAGAGTCCTTACTGGGACTTTTATCTAACACTCGACCAGTAATGTATGAACTATAGCTCCATAATAAGTTTTCCCGGTTGTCGAACGGCAATATAACTGATACGGTGGGCACGGTTGGGTACTACCGATTTTAGATACGAATAACAAGCAACTGTCACGGTTAGTATCTTAATGTTTTAGATAAATCGTATGTTTGCACGGTGTATTTAATCCTTGAGAGACTTGGCGCAGTGCATTCCGGCGTATTAAAGAATGGGATTTCTGCTAGCGAGTGAGCGGACCCTGCCGAAGCGTGAGCGCAGACCGATACGACAATAAAAACGCCGCGATTTGCACCATTCCATACTCCGTACCTTCCGTTGAACATGAATACGCTGCTATGAGAGCTGCTCACTACGGCTTGACAGGTCCAACAGTACTTTCGCTCTCGGAGATGAGTAGGTCTTGCTTTTGGATAAGAGTTGAGCTGATCCTAGATTGCGCATGCTCTCAGTCACAAAGGATTTAATCGAAATTGCTCTATCAAGAAGGAACTATGCACACGAGTAAACGTATAAAGAATGACCACGGGGTAGTAGTAAACCCTTATACCGTCAACAGAGTTTAGTGAGACTATTAAACTTCGGTCTCTCTACAGTGTTCAGCACTACTCGGTGGCTGATCACCGTATTCGATAACAGATCGTTTTGCAATTTCTTGACGCCGGAGCACGTCTCCGACCTGTGCAACTTAAGGCGAGCGTGACCACTAGTCTTGATGGGATGGGATCCTGTGAGGTTAATATTTTGATCAAACATTACGTGATTGGACATCCCTTGACCTTCAACAGCTTCCGAGTGTTCAGATTCGCTTTCGCTAATTATTTCAGGTCGTTGTGCCATTTTTGATCGGTCGGGGCAACGTCCCCGGCCTATGAATTTTAAAAGAGAATTTGACCACTATCCTAAATTAAGTAGCATCCTAGGGGAATTTAATTGTATGTCATTTGGTCAATGTTAAAAGTTTATGTGGCGCTAGTGTTCTCTTCGTTCGGTATCTGGAAATTTAGGACATACCCGTTGGGGATCAAAAGATTTTCCCTTTCTCAGCGATACTGGACGACGAGGACTCAAAAGTCCAACAGGACCCTGGTCATTTCCCTAGCTGAGTTTCGATCCTACATGACCATGTTCAAATTTCCGTTAAGTATATATATTAACCACTAGACCATCCTGTTGGTTATCGACTGTAAAACGGGTTAAGAATATATTCGCCGTAACTACTGACAGGTAACCGGTAATAAGGGCTAAGATGGCTCGGGGTTATCGGATACGGCGATCTTTGAGGGTTTGTCGGGATTTCCTGATTGCGGATGCCAATGGATCAACCGTGGTCAATCCGATATTTCAGTCCCGCGATTCTGGAATAAATCCTCGAGGATACCCTGGTATCTCGGGGATTTGTCGATCGCCTGGTATAACGCCTCGCAGCGAAGGCCGATCCAGTGAACCACAAAAAATGGGTATTTCTGCTCTAATTTTCCTTGAGCCGGTGCTCGGGAGGGCAGCCGCCATGGACGCGCCCCTTTTTGTTCGGGTCGCCGTCCTGGGATGTTTTGCTCTTTTGGGGACGTTCTTAGGGGAATTGAGTAACTCTTCGTTTCCACTATATCCTTTCCAATGTCTGTATAATAAATGAAACGGGGGTAATTTGATATTGCTATCCCGTGTTGCGAGTTTATAGACAAAGGTGCGACTGGCCGCTTGCACCACGGTACGCGAAAGGTTGAATCGCGACACTCCCATGAACCTGTATTGTGGTGCGTTCATTTACTCGGAGCGAAAAGTTCACGCTACTAGAGAGTTCTGAGCCCTCGAGGCACGCGTGAGAGGCTGGTGCCGTCTCCCCTTTTATATCGTCCCAATTCGTGCGGGGTCTTGGAAAAATTTTAGATGGGGGCGTTTATTTTGGGCTTAATATCGGGCGATTTGTTCAGATCGTTTTGCTAAGGGCGGACAAGATGGAATAAGTCGGCTTTCATCGCTGACGCAAAGATGGGGGTACAATGTCCTGCTTAATTTTTTGTATGAACTTTTTAAATCATGAGAGCATTCGTCTTCACGGCTGTCGAGCCGATGGACAGAACACACTAACGACTGAAGCCTCTCAGGCTTCGGGGGAAGAACTAAAGTTTAGCACTTTTAACCGATCCTATTAGCAAGTTTGTTCCTGTTGGTCTAGGTTACCACCGCAGCATGCAGTGCATAAACTAGGTAAGGTTAATACTGAATCCGGGAGTGACCTAGTCTTATTAATAAAGAAGTCCTAAGCCCAAAAGGGCGTGTCATTTTCTCAATGTGTGACTTCCATTTTTGTGCGGCTGGGAGCGTTCCCAGTGGAAGTGGATTACGTAACCTATTCGTATGAAAGTCCGAATGTTCCTCTGAGGACCACGTAATGAGTGACCAGTACTCAATGAGAGGTAAGCTTAAGACCTTGCGGCGCGCTTATCTGAGCGTAGTATTTGAAGTAGCTTAGTGGTCAACCACGGTTCCATTTAAACGCCGTCAATACTTTTGGTACGGCCTGGAGTTGTAACCAGGTCAGTTTATTCCATGCAGTTTCACTTGGAAGTAGTGACCATTATCCGAGAAATCTTTAACTTCGGCGGAATTGATATTACGGGGAAGATGATCTACTACAAGGGGCGTTGTCCTTAAGGTTGTTTATGTTCACCTTTTGCCGTGCATTTTTGAATAGCCTGTGCAGATACCCAGGCTAATCCACGTGTAATATGACGATGGTTTAGCACATTTTATGCTCTAGGGGGCGATTTGTGCTGAGATTGGTGGTGCTTTTCCGAATCGATGTTATTATTTTTCTTAAATTAATGGGGCTGTCCAAAAAGCTCGGAGTGGCAATCCTCTGACGTGTAGATGTTTAGTAATAAAAGGTCAAAGTTGGTTTAAAGTGACACATAGTTAGCAGGGGCAGATTTCTGTCAACTTTGGATCACTCAATATTTACCGGTTGAAGGTTCCGGGTAAATTTTGATGAATATTGGTGGTAGTTTAGCTCTAGAACTGTGGTAAAACGGATAAGGGCATTTGTACTACCTTTGGATCGGCTGAAATTGAGCTCTAAAAATGGTCCAAAATAGCACGTTTTTGGCTGGCTGCAAATTTTGCTGACTTTAATTTGGTATTTACAAGTTAATTTCAAGAAGAGGAGGTTTCTATCATCTTTACTAGTAGGCCTACTCGAGGACGACGGTTGTGAGCCTTAAGAACATTTGTCCTACTTTCACAGCGGCTGAAGGCTCCTTCTAAAATTGGCCAAAAATCCCATTTTTACTATAGTTTGACATAATTTCAACAAACTCCATTTCCTACTTAGGAACTTCGACGTATCCTACCGTAGAAACGCACTGGCAAGTGGGCCCAAGGTTTGGACCCGATCTGCCCTTATTTCCACTTTCCTCCTTCTACGTCTCCTATCCCTAACCCCAATTCAGCGTCGTATCGCTGTTTGTGCGTTGAGTGTGTTTGCGCTGCAGTGCCGTTTCCACTGCATTGTACTGATGGTAATTTTGATATTTCCATCGGTCGTTCGAGGTGTGTTTTCGAGGATGAGACTCAGTCATCGTACAACAAAATACTATGATGAGAGAGAGCTATCTGACAGTAAATCTGGAATATATAAATCCCAATCGGAATCTGAACCCCGAATATATACCTGAATCCGAACCCCAAATGTATATACGACCTAACGGGTCACAATGCCGAAAATAAAGAAAATCAAAAGATCAGCAATCGAGTCGCTCTGAAAAAATTTGAGGGTTTTGTTCTCGTCGGGTCTGAGGAAAAAATTTTCTCAGATCCGTATATAAGTTCAAAGGGTAGGGGCATGTGCTAAAATTTACATTTTGTCTTGGATTAAGCCTATTCCTGACATTATTTTGGATGGCTCTAAACAAGGGCTATTTACTCACAGCTTATTGTACCAGTATGCTTTCCCACTAATAACTTGCCAGTCCATGATGATTTAGCCAACGGTTCGAGGTTATTTGTACAATCGTATTAATATTGTCTGAGTTGGTCTTGTCCATTCTATAATAAAAGGAATTTCGGCGTATCCCCGGCTCGAAAGAGACGCACAGGTTTACGTTCAACCGGGGGTTCCTACGAGTTGAACAGTGCCAACGAAATTTGACATCCTAGGGAAGTTTAAATGGACACTCTGACAAAACGCGAGACAACGAACAATTAAAATAAGCCGAACACTGCCCTTCCAATAGAGATGTGCTTTGCTGTTCCACCGATGATAAGCAATGCCCATTGAGGGTCTTGCGTAATATTCTGGCTGGCATCCAAATGCATTCATGATCCCAGAAAGAAAGCGCAAAAGGCGACCAAGGTGAAAATAAAACTCAATGTCACCCGGGGGCGACAGTTTATCGTAATGTGGGGACAGTTATAGTTTGCATTTGGAAATAACAACATTTAGCTTGACTGTTGAGATTTTCAAAGTAGTGTATGACTCTGAATTACTGCATGAACCCTGTATGATTGGGGCAGGGGTAAGTGAATTATATATTCTCTGGTCGGTATTTAGTACTCAGATAGTACGAGCTTAGTACCTTCTGCCTAAAAATTTGAACCTTAGCAAATTGCGCACAAACAAATATTAAAAATATGTATAAGATCAATCAAGTATTGTATTGCATGAAGGTTATCATAAAAAGAGAAATCATAATAAAATCAGATGATTTTTTCAGCAAAACGTCCAGCGTTAAAGCATCCATTTAACTCCTTGACCCAAAAAGTACTCACGCTTGGTCTGTCTTAAAAATTTTCTGCAGGATTTGATCCTGGCCGCAGGTCACGCTTAGGCTCAAGCGCCGGACCGTAATATCCAAATTTTCTTAGCTCGCCTATAAGTAATTTTAGTTTACCCACCTCGGGCAAAGTGGGGCCTGCTAAGCCCATGCCCTTTTTACCGAAGGATGTGATTCGTCCAGCCCCGATTGCGGTCCGGGCGCCGAATGTTCTACTATGATAAATAAGTTTTACACGTGTTGCAATGTCCCAATAATCCTAGCAGCTAGTTTTCCAAGTAGGATTTGTTTCCTATTAAATGTGTAACCGTGATCAGCTCAAGGAAAAATTCTCTGAAATCCTAACTCAGCTCAATAGGCTTGAAAATTGCACCTATAATATCCAAATAATTTATTTTGTGTCCTACCTATGATCACGGGGAACCACAGAGACTTCGACCAAAGTTTTCTTAAGCCACCTTCGCACAAGAAGTTTTGACCGAAATTTTTACAATTCCAGGAAAACAATTTGTGTAGCTATTCGAGCGCGATGGGATTGCCATACGGCGGACGGCAAGTCAACTCACAGGACCATCTATTTGCTACAGGCATACTTAATATTTTAGGGATAAGGTTGTTTACCTTACATTCTTAACCTCGGGGAAATTAAACCCCCTTGAACTCTTCCTAACTCCCCGAACCTACACTTACGTCGTCGGTCCCTGCGGGGAGCGCTAGCTACTACCCCATCACGTAGCACGGGACGCTACGTGGCTTCCTCTTCATACGTCCTTCGATCCAAAAACCTTGCGAGAAACAAACAGAAAAACAATGTCGACTGAATAATACTAGCTATGCCACGGAGCCGGTCAGTAGAGTCGACCGAACTCCGTGGTGTCGAAGTCCAACTGATTCGATGGCGACAGTCCTAACCTCGAAATTTTAACCCATGTTGAAGCATATAGATTTTGGCGTCCTCCAATCGGAGGCGTTTTCTCGTCGCCCCCAATTTTCCAATTTTAATTCCGATCGCCAATCGGAAAAGTTTCAAAGTTTGTATTTTGGCCGGTTACAGTAAACCGGTGGTCACTTTAGGCAGAGGGGCAGACAATAGGAAAACATCTGCCAAATTGGGGTGAAGGTCGAAATTTCGCCCTTTGTTTCAATACTGTTAATCTTTTTGTCTGGCAAATCACACGTTCTCACAATGAAACGATTCATTCCATGAACCAACAATTATTAACCCTAAGTTATTAAATATTACTATAATTAAAATTATGGAAATATTAATTCTTAATTACCAAATCTAGCCATTGAATATGAACCCCGACCCAATTTCCGTTGACTATTTCCTATGGAATCTATATAGGTGCGTCCAAACATTGCACGTTGACATATATGTCTACCACAAAATAGTTGCGTCAATAATACTCTGAAAAGGTACCGTCCGGTTATACAGCCCTTTGTTATACCCGCCGATCCTTGCCATTGATCTCAACAATCTCCTATACTTCCTACACTAGCCCGTGCTAACATTGCACGTTTAAATATAAGTCTGGTGGATGTTTTTATTTTCGCTTATAACTAGTCCAAAAGAACACCGACTTTAAACACGCACGGGACGGGAACGCGCCGCGGGACGGGACTTTCCCCAGGGTCAGGGACAGGGTACCCCTTGGGCAATCACCTTCCTGAAGGGCACCCCCGCCCGGGACCCAGCAGGGTCGCCGCGGGGCTCTAAACCAACCTCCGTGTCCCTATATACTACGTATGTTATATAATACGTAAAACTTACGAATTTTAGCTCGGGTTTGTTTTTATTTTATATATAAATCTATATCTTATTTATATAAATATATATGTCTATCCTTAGTATTATTAGTAATATTTTAATTAATATTTTAATTAAAGTTGGAGGTAGACAGAGAGGAAAAGACAAAAGAGAGACACAGAGAGAGCAAGAAACAAAGAAAAGGGAGAACAGAAAGAGAAGGCAGACAGCCAAGAAAAGAAAAAAGAACAAGAAAGACACGGAGACACACAGCGACACGACAACCAAAAGGAGCAGAAACAAAAGACCGACCGAAAAGTCGAGTAATGAGAGAAAAAGAAAAAGAAAATAACAAAACAAAACGGGGTCTGGGAAGGGTGTGTGGACAAGGGTTTCCCGAGGGATTTTTGGTGGGCAGGGGTCGGATTCGTCCCAAGGGACGAAAAATGGGTTCGACTGGTACCAAACACGAGGTGGTTGGGCGCCGTATTAGGCTCTGACCCATGCAGGTCAGTTTATATATTAGTATAGGGGGCTTTAGCAGGCTCTCCTGGCCAAACGGCTGCGCAGAACGAAGCCCCAGGACTATCGTTGGACTTGCCTTGAGAGGGCTATTCGAACGAGCGTACTTTGGTGGGTTGCCACGGGTCATCGGAAGATCAGATAAAGACCCGCCGCATATCATTGTATTCTCCAAGAATTGATGAATCGAATGAGATTTAGAGCTGGTGGAAAAATAATACTATTTCACAAAACAGAAGAAAAATGGATGTCGCTTTCTACAGTATATAATGGGAAATGATAGTCAAGAAAGGAGGCTCGTTATAGCGTCTGAACTGCTGGGTCCATCAAGACCCGCCAGGGCTCGTTGGAATCCTTAACGATGTTGGAACCCAGGGCTATGCAAAAGATTTACCGGAATTGCTCCTGAAACAGGAGGTAGCAATAGGGGCACTCCTGATCGAGCGATTTTGATGGAAATGACACATGCAGGCACGCTTTCGTTGTACTCAATGTACAACTGGAGGGGCAGATCGGAACGTGACGAAGTTCTTGCATTATAGGTTCGATGAATCGACACAGTGATACCCAGAAGTCCGAACGAGGACCTTCCATGGAAAATCGTAAAGAGTTATAAACTCGGCGACGGCGTTGATTCGGAGGCGATTTGGCCCGAATCGGTTCGTATGGTAGCCGTAGCAAATAAGACAACGTATTTTGGGTCAGGGTCGGGACGGGCTAAGGCTCGCTTTAGTTTTGGGAAGACATTAGGGGCCGAAAGATATTTGCGACATAGAAAAATGATTCAATCAAATGATGACAATAACCCTGCCTAGCATAGGCAGCGGTTGTTTCGACGAGTAAGAGATGAAATTATTAATATAACGCAATAACCTGTGAACAGATTTTGTTCTAAGGGACCTCTTCTCAAAGCGCAATGAATTCTGCACCGAAAATATTCGGAGCACTATTTCGAATTCCGGAGCGGTAACCGGGTACGGCTCGTTGAAGCCACGTCCGGTTCATTCGTTTACCAAAATCCAATTTTTTTGTTTTCGCGTTTGCCGTTGTATTCCTTCAAGCTCAACCGTGGACAGAACTTTGGGTTAAGCTAGATAAAATTAATATTTTAAGATTTCACTACTCCCCAGCGAATTTCGGTGTCAATGTTGTTCGTCGTTCAGCGGACAGCCACTGCCGTTCGATGTGTGGCGATCGGCCGAGAGGCTTCCTATTTGCGGACGGTCGTAATTTTAACCTTATGTGCTTAACAATGAAATCAAGAAATTTTAACCTGGTCGAAGTCTCCATAAACTCTAAAATTTACCTATGATTGGTTCAGTTTAGCGGTATTGCCATTTTCCTGACTATGACACGTCTCCTTACTTGTACATGCGCACAACTACAAAAGAAAGCATGACATCTACAGCGGACAATCATAGCGATGTGAAAGACAGTTACAATTTCATACGGCATAACAACGGACAAGATAATACAAGCAATACGGATCCATGGCTCTACAGGGACCAAGTTTACACGACGGAACGTCGGGGCGGGTCGTGTTAGAGTACTGATTATCAGCTTTTCGAGCTTTGACGAGTCCTTAACGTACCTTGATGAGAGTTGGGGGCCAACGTAACAGACCGGAACGGTCCTGTTACATATAGTTAAGAGCAATAAATTACGTTAGATATTATTGTAAATTACTTCATTTTCAACGCAATTTAAGGCACTATACCTCCCCAGTAAATAAACGCACGTTGATAAAATTAAGATTTTTGGAAAAGGTATAAGAACCGCACTTTTTTGTTTTTGAACGGTTTTACCATAACAGGTAAGCTTGAAGTTAGAAAAAATTGAATTATATGTTGAGAACTTTTGCAATTTTTGCCAAATAAATGATGAGATTGGACCTTTATTTAGATTGTTTCCGTTTGTATACAATGTGGTGTATGAACATGATTCAAGTGTTAAATCATTTTTCTTGAAACACAGTAATTGCAATCAAATTAGTATATATTTAAAGATTGTAGTACAAAACCGCGTTCCAAAGTTTGACATACTTAACTCAACAATGATATTTGAAATCGATCAATACAAAAAGAGCATAGAATTCAGGATATTGCTGAACTTTCCGTCCGATCACATAGTTTTTGTTTTACTTAGAAAAATAGAATATTTCATTTCGATTTCTGTAATTTTTGCCCGTGGTACACCATTTTCTCTGTCATTCACATTCTATGCCTGCTATCGTATTTAGCTAGGTACATCATTGCTTGACAGCAATCATAGAATAACATTTGAAGTTATACAAACCGTTAGTCTCATGACTTCCCATACTGCCTTTGCGGACACTCGGTTTCACAATATCTTGTTTATTCTGAACTGTCTCTGACACGGCAGACGGTATAACACTCACTGACTTCTGCTTGCTATCTACAGATGTTAGCTGGATTTTCAAATTTATATATTTTTGGCGAAACACATAAACCAAACTTAATATTAACCCTTTCATGCCCGAATTAATTTGAGTATCGTGGAATGTTTGACAAACTCAAGCCTGCGCCAGGGATCGAACCCGAAACGTACGATTGAAACTTGTGTACACAAACCACTGAGCTATCTGAGAGTTGTTGCTCGGTTCCCTAAAGAACCTCACAATGCGAGCGAACAACAACGCACGTTCAAACGTACGATATACGACAAACTCAGTTAACACAACGAGTCGCAATGTGCGTTTGGTCCATTTGGACCTTACGAGCATGAGAGGGTTAGGCCAAGGAATGAGCCTACGTCAATATGGTGATGAGATGTGGTATTTTTCAGCAGAGTAGTTACTACAAGGAGTCAACAGCTGTAGATGTGTATTGGAGCACACAAAAATACTTGAACAGAAGCAAATAAGAAACAAACCACATCCATTCCCAACTAAGATGAAATAAAGATACAACCGACAACTAACGTATAGCTAATGCGTATAAAATTGTCTGCAGACACGAGATATTCTTACAAATATTAACGATGACACTGGTACAGGTATTTTTGAAGTTTATAGTAGCTGGTTTTTATGACCAGTACACAGTAATACGCGACTAAACTTGTGCGTGACTAAGCTTAGCCTGCGGCCACCAATCTCTTTCCTATTTCGTAAACCCGATGTCGGATCCGCCTTCGTTGTTAGGGAACAAGTAAGAAATTGAATTCGATTCATTCATAGAAAAGATGTAGTGATTTGCATTTGGCTAATAACTGTTGCACGACGATTATTAGTTTTCAATTAGGATCCGTCCCTGTTCGCGAACAAAAAATGCAATATAAATGCGACGGAATATACGAAAGGGTCTTATAGTATGTCGTTAATATGTTCGCGAACATAAGCCATGTTAATTCAAAAGCGATAAAATTTTGTCCGCAAACAATTTTCATGTCCGCGTACAGAAAACATCAAATTGTTGCTTGAGTAGGTATAATTCGGCAACGAATCTTTTCCGAATAACAAAATAAGATAGCCAGAGGGCGCATGTTAAGTTTACTCCCACATTAAACTAACCCAATGAACCATCCTATTTTGTAATTTTGCATGAAAAATGTTACGGAACGCTGTTTGATCATTTGAAATTCGGCGTAAAACTGTTCGCGAATGCAGCACTCTCGATTGAATCTAAACATTTTGTGTTCTCGAAAATGCAAGTAAATTTACTCAAATTTTTGGGAACGAAAATTTGTCGAATTTTAATTAAACCGGTTTTGTTCGCAAACACCGAGAGCTTAACTATAGGATTGATTTGTTTATGATGTCATTTTTGCATTAACTTTGTTCGCAAACACTGAATAATCCAAATATATATGATTAGGTATTAGAGAACCTAATTTCTGCAAATTGAAAACGCAGAAATTCCATCGAAGATAGGGTCTAATTTTTGGAACTTGAATTTCATTTTGCCAATTTTCGGTTAGGGAAACGCATAATGAAATTCACCTTTTTTTCGTAACAAGGGTTCGATATCGGTAATAATAAAATAGGATGGATGGCGGGGTCGCCTTAAGTTCACTCACGCATAAGCTTTTCATTCATATAAATTTCCATTAATATTGTCTTCTACGATCGTGATATTCAATGGCAGGAGTCCTAGTTGAAAAATCAAACTTTAAACTGGAATCAGTGTCCTTTCAATAAATTATCTGGTTTAATGGATGTGAAACGCTCAAGTTAATTAGTAAACTACACCAAAGTGTATAATTACGTACAAAGTATATGTATAACGAAATGATATAAAAGTCGCAGCGCGGCGGTGGTTCTAATCTGTGAAATAAAGGTGAGTAGCTGGAATAATTTCAATGTAATAGCCACAAAGCCGTTAGCAGGGTTATTGAAAATTCTAGCATGAGAATTTTTTTATGTTTTTAAACGCCTCGATTTCACAATGTTGTCTAGAGCCAAGATACTATTAGCCCTTCAACGCTGGAATTAATTTATGCGTCGTGGAGTGTTAAACAAGCAGACTATGGTGCCAGGAATCGAAACCACATAGCATTTTTTCGAGCGGCATACTCAAGCTACTGAACCATGTAGAAAAGTGTTGCTATACTGTTAAATGATGGAAATAGGGCGAGTAACAACGTACTTGGAAATACAAACCATACAGCAAACTGAATTAGTACAATTTCACATTATATGTTTGTTACATTTGACGCAGTGTGGAGTTAAACTGTTAACATATAATATTTCAACTGGTCTTGAAAAGATTATTTGATTTAGGGAATAGTGTTTGTTTGAACCTACGTCATACAGCTACTGATAATAACTACCCTTATTGAATTAAATCCTCCCACAATATGCAGTGACTTTTCACATTGTTCTATTTCCACTGTTGCAACGGAAAATAATCAAAATTCAACATAATTTACTATGCATATGGCTAGTAATAGAAAGTAGTGTTTAAGGCAGCAAGCCAGGCATATACCAAACGTTAATCTGCAAGAGATCAATTTCAAACTTGCGGTAACTCCCATATTTGGATATATATTGTAATTTCCTAAATATTAAGATTTCGCCAAATGCTGCGATTGGTGTCATTGTATGGCTACTGATTTTCGTGACGTGACAATCTCCGCAAATTTTAATCACATTGTGAACCACTTTTCTCATGCCGGGCCAGATATACAACTGGCAAATTATTGCCAAAGTCGGCCTGAGCCTTCGTCCTAGAGTCATTGGAACGAAGCAAATACGCGTCTTCGAAACATTGACAGCAAGAATGGTCGATTCTTTTCCTCGACAGTACTGAGCTGCGGTAGTTTTTTGAAGAGTGGTCAACGATATCGCATTGGAAAACATTTGCTGAAGTTCATCGCTTAATTGACCATTTATGAATCCTTCGACCGTCTGTGTCGCTCAGGCTGAGGCAACTACAGCGCGTGAAAGGCAGCCGCCGACCATTTCTTCGGTACCAACCACGTGGCGAATCACAATTTCAAACTCGAAGATACACGATAGCCATCGCATTTGTTGATGGCTAAAATTCTTCATGTTGAAGCAACAGACAAGCTGTTTATGGCTTGTGTTTAATAGAGTGAATCGGTGACCAGTAACCCAGAAGAAATGTCTGAATCTAAGGCAAATCGCAAGCAGTTCACGGTCACAGGTTTACTTGTTTCAATCGCTGTGGCTGAACTTACGAATGAAAACGGTGATTGAGCGGGGCTTGCCGTTTACAATTTGATGCATAACAGCGCACCAGTGGCTTGATTCGATGTGCCAGTTATCAGAACAATGCATGCATCGCGTTGCGGATAAGCTAGTATCGGAGGTTTCACGACTTTATATGTCAAAGTGCAGAACGAAGCTCGACGCTGCGCGTCAGTGGGCTGATTTCATTCGCAGAAACCTCGATGCCGACAAATTGAGGAATTCGTCTCTACAACTTTTAATTCTAGGTCCATATTTATCAAGGTTCGTTAATACACGGTTCAGAGGATAGTGAGGTTCGTCATTGGTAACATTTATCACTAGAGTATCACATATGTACGTGTTGATCACACATGCCGAAGCAAGGGCTCAAGGGCCTACCCACCCCTGAGGCCTCGGACCCCCAGGCCCTTCAGCGTGTTCGGCTTTTGTTGGCTGTTTGTAACCGAATAGCCTCCGTGGTCTTGCAAAACACGGAAGAAAACTCGTAACTATAGTGTAGAATTAGATGCGTGGTGGGAGCATTAGTTGATTTTTCCTGTAGAACAGACTTGAATCGTACAATTTGGTCGTAGGTGAAGAGTATTATGTCACTGATTTGACGATATTGCCGGACACAGCCCTGGTCGCCTGCTCGCTGTCGACCATGGTTGTGATTGTGCATCTCGTTAGGTTTAACGGCTGGTCGAATAGTGTTACCGCTACGGTTTTCAACTGGTGTGATCGGTTGAGATACGTTGGAATGACGAACCGCCACTGATACCATTTATTAATGCCGTCCAGCCGAAATTGCAGAGTTCGATTGCTGCAGATTTTAATTGCAGTTGATTTAGCAGGTGCAAGGTTTTCGTAGTCGGAACAGACAGACTTTGGAAAACTAAAAGATATCAGTAACAGCATTATGTCGCTGCCAGTGTCGATGTCGATCGGGTTTGCGGTTATACGAGCTGATTTTACTCCCCTCGGTGGCCGCACTACAGTTGAAGTTATTGTTTGTTTTTCGAAATTAGCTTGCTCCATTAGTATTGAGACGCACTCTTATCGCGTCATTACCAAAACCGGAGTAATATTTCGCAATTCGATCTCTTCGGTCTTCTCTGTCGTGAACAAGAATGTAATACACCACTACATATGTCGCTGTCTTCATGATGTGGATTATTTCCGTAGCATCATACACGTTGATTCGGTCTGGCACGCGGATCAAACGCTTGAACCATTGTGCACAATATATCGCGCCGTTTTTCGAATTGTTTGAGTCGATCATTGCTCTCCTTGATCATACGGTATGTGGCGCCGTTGTTATTCGAACGATCCAGCACTTTGTCGGCGGTGTCGGCCAGTTTATCGAGCGATAACGCGATAGGGACTATCCGAACGGATTGTGGAAGCATCTCTAAAAATATAAGCAGCACCAAACTATTGTTGTTGGGTGCGAGTCGTTGCATGTGTTATAATGCGACCGAAAGTTTGCGCTCACCAAGCTGTTGTACAGCTAAGTGTTGTCGAAGCTTGCGTTTATCGCTTGCTGTGAAAAAATCGATTATGTCTCGCTCGACGTGGCCGTAAGCATCATTGACCTAGGCAACTCTTTCTTGAATAACGTGACTCGGTAGTACCGAAATGAAGCTATTGAGCTTACCGGATTCCTAAGCGTAAAGCAACATTTGCTCGATTTGCTTGAACCAAGCTTCGACATCTTTTTCGAAGAAATTGCATAATTTGATCGAATTGATATCATTTGGGTCATTTGGTTGCTTGTTGTAGGTTTAAGGTTTTTTGTGATTAAACTGTGCGGTAGCGTTAACAAGTCTTGTGTTTTCAGTTCCGAGTAACACTACTTGGCTTATTGCTTTTGATGACTTTTCGCTTTATTACTTGACAGCTCTAAAATTGAGTTATCGTTGTTGAGTCGTTGTCGACCATTTCGGATTTTCGCAGATAATGCTAGTCCACGATTGATTCGAATTCGATTACACGTGCCCGGAGACCAACAGCAATATGCGTACGACCTTGCATGGCGTCAGCATGTGATTGATAACAGCCAATTCAAAACAACAGATGCATCAGAATCTGACTACCGCAGCACATTTGCCATTGCCATACGAAAAATGATCGGTTGTGATCAATAGTGCCTTGTTGAATTAGTGTCCTCGTCCTTTAAGACCGAATCATTAACATGACCACGTGAAACAGGATCGCTCGAAAATACCGTTGATCGCACATCCGAATGCAGTGGCGTAGCCAGGGGGGGAAATGGGGGAATGTCCCCCCTGTCAGGATTTTGCTTCGAGAAATTTTTTGAGCTTCACCGTTGGTTCATCCCACCGCCACCTAAAAAGGGTAAACAATCTAGTCTCAGCCAATTCTTTATGACTCAACGATCAGATGTTTTCACCGATATCCCAAAATCTTCTCAGGAAACGGTGCCTGGGCTTGAATCACAGCGCGAGAACCCTTCTAGCTCGTCACAGGAACAAATTGCTTCCCCACAGCGGACACCTCCTCTAATACCGGTTTGTGATTCTCCTTATCCAGATATCGCGGACTCCTTGGCTTTGCGGAAGGCAGGGTGTTTAACACGAGAACATAAAATAAAATTCGCTAGTTCAACGCTGCAAGTTGAACCAACGTATAAATTCCCATTCACTGAATCAGGAGGTCGAAAATACTACTTAGGCTATCAGCACATATCAGGACGATGTAGTATTTAGATTTCGAGCAATTCAAGACCTCATACAGTTTTTTGGCATCCCCCCCTGTCGCGATTTTCTAGCTACGCGCCTGTCCGAATGGCATTCCGTCGTGTGGCCCTTGTCATTGCTGAATGAGCGGTTGATGAAACACATGATTCCTGTAACTTATTCGCCTTCGTTGTTATAAAAGCCAATGTTAAGAATTGATTGTCGCCGTTACGGACTACCGTATCGGCTTCGTTAGGCGCATGGTCATTCGCATTAGGGTTTGATCAAATCCGGATGTCCATGTTAAACGCATGACTAAATGCTCGAGCCTTTCCAATGTTCGCTTGCTCGCAGTTTGAAAAGAAGATGAGTGTTTTGTGGATCGTTTGCGTATTGTTATCATTGTAAAGCACGTCGTTGATTCGATTGTTTTGCTCTCTTCGAGCAGGGAACGATCAATTGGGTTCACCAATGGAAGACATGTTACCAATGTAACACCCGCTCAACGTCTTACGAAAAATCAGGCCCTATCTTTATAGTATAGCGACCACTGTTAAAATAGCATAATCTGGTAATCAGCTAGTAATAAAACTGCTCGTCTACTCATAGTAAACTAACTAAATTCATTATCAAAAAAGTTCAGTCAGCTGATATGTTCCTTCATCAGAACAACTATCGACATCGAGTTGCTACACCGTATAATATATAAAATATATATAAAATATTTGTATTTCCATTCACAAATATGCACACAGAGTTAATATTTCTAATATATCGCTAATATGATGTCGCATACCCAAACGTTTCTGTCTTTTAGCGCAACGGCCAAGTTCGGCGTGGGTGAAACGTCACACAGCGTCAGTTGAGCGTGCTGGCGAAAGAAAATATTTGAAGCTTCGTTACTATTAACTCGTTGCATCGTTAGAGAGAGGTAACTGTTATTTTCACAAAGTTCGATATTTTGAGTGGGTCAATAGCAACCCCTAACGGCGCTAATTTCACAGCTACAAAATGTCGATTTTAATTGTCCTTACGGTAGAAACACATTGTTTTGTGTAACTCAGTAGGGTCCTTATGCAACGGAAAAATCATTAAATTGGTTTGATTTATTTCTGCGACACACATCTCGACAAACACTTGATTGTAATAGCAACAATACAATCTTAGCACACATGAACGATGCAAAAAAGTGACGCAGTTGTTTACTTGAGCCAAATCGAAACAATCACACTGTTATATACTTAATTTCACTGTGACAGACACCTTTTTAGGAATTCACAAAATGAAATCTCCATTGGCGTCGTTAAAATACGGCATCTTAGATACTGAAACAGTTTTGCATTTCTTATTCCTGATTTCTAGATTTTCGATGATATGGTCTAAGTGGTTTTTTGCTAATTAATGTTATACAGCTGAATATGAATTCCTGCTATGAATATGGTCCACAACATCTTATGTACATCGGCAATCCAAAGGGGGGAGGGCACCGGGCCATGACCCTATCAGTTTTGAAATTTAGCTTTACTATGTGGACCAAATTTAAAAATTTAACAAATTTTATCTTGCTCCCTCTAAATGTGAATCCCGAACTTGCTTTCACACTTAGTGCCCCAAATGCAATTCCTGCGCGCCAAAAGCTTATGTAAAATGTTTATAAATAGTGTTTGCTAAGCAAATGGGCATTAAAGCTTCAAAATTTAACGGGTTGTTCTTGGTTTATTCGCCAGTGCAGTATGATAAAACTATTTTGAATATAGTTATCAATTGTACTAAAAACATCGCTTCACAAAATGAGCTAGTTTTTGAAACAGATCAAACAACAATGGTCCCGGCGGTGGGAGGAGGGGTCACATGGTGGGGCGGGGTTTCACGGGCGGGACGGGAGTAGGGCATGCAAGTACAATGTCTAAATTCATTAAAGCCCAACATTTTCGCCAGATTTGCCTAGATATTTCTCCAATTTTCGCGAATTCGTGCCAAATGTCGCTTAATTTCTCACTAAATTTTCTGGGAGTCTTTGGTGCGCACACGGGTGGCGGTCCCGGCTAGCAGGGAAAGCGTAGCCTCAGGGAGACAAAAATATAGTTTAGAGGGTAAAAACAGCAGCTTACTCATCAGATAAAATTATATACTATGTAATATACCAGGGGTATTGCCGGTGATGGTATTGCGGCCGCTACTCAAGTTTAGATTGCAGTGCACAGTCTATATACATCTGCAAAAGTATGTTTCCACCTGCAACCGCCACATCGATCTTTGAGTCAATATATACAACTCGTTGATGCTCCCGGCGAAATTGTCTGGCGATGCCGCCAATATATTTGCCAAATATATAAATTATGCTTATTTTCATGCCTTCGCCGCTCAACGCTCCGATTGTAATATAAATATCATATTATAATACCGCTTTGGGATTGTAATTGCCCATGCCTCACGATTAATCTACTTAACGACAATTAATCCACAATGGTTTCGCAGCTTGTAGATACCGTTTTAAGCTATAACTTCACAGCGTAGTTTCTTATGTTGTACCTTAATTAAAAAAAGCAAATACAAGCTGATTAGCACCATGGCGGAAAACATATTAGAAGTGAGAATCTTGGTCCCTTGTTCCCCTCGGCCCGCAGATCGGGCCGGCACGAGATGCTAAAACTTCGGGCCAAGTCTATAAAACAGCCAGAAGTTGACCGGTGCTGTCCAGCACAAAACTTGAACAGCACAATTATACAACATTTATGTGTATGTAGTGCATGTCGAATGCTGCGTGCTACCACAACGAACTGTAGCTCTTAACTATAACTTATTTTGTTTCAAAAATACGATGAATACCAATGAGGTCGATGTTTTCAGAAAAAATGAAAACCACTTATAACCCTGAAGTATTGAAAGCGGAGCCAGAATTTCCGTGTAATTATTTATTGATTGGTTGACACGAGATGTGCTCAAGCACATCTCGTACTTTTAATATTTTGCTTTGTAGATATTAATTTTGTGATTTAGCTCGAAAACTGGGTTTAAGCATTTGCATCATGGCTATTTCACTTTTATTGTGTTATGTTTGTGCCGCGCGTTAAACAGACTTTTATGGCTTTCGACACTGATCTACGCACTGTTGGTTTGGGCTTGAAACAAACAACGGTTATACCAATACTCATCCCCATTCTATATGTTACCACCAAGCTGCATAATGCCACGGCCCCGTAAAATGCAACGCCGTTAAGTGTATTTTATAGGTGAGAATGCTGGCACGCCGCTCGGAGGCTGAGAGGCTCAGCAATTGAACAGTTTTTGGATATAACTTAGGATACTTTTATCGGATCCGGTTAAAAATAACGCCATTCGATTCAGCTCGCCAAGCCGCGTCGAATGGTGGGTAAAATCCAAATTTTAAGAAAAAATTTTTGGGTTCCCTTGGGACCCGAAAAATTCGAAAAATCTAAAATTTTAAAAATTCAAATTTTTGGTCGAAATGATCAGGGGAAGTCTCGAGGATCTCAAAAATACCAAAATTTCCAGAATCTGACCATTTTTGGGCAAATGCGGGCTGGGGGATAATGAAAAAGAACCTGAACAGATCTTTAGGAATGCCGCGATTATTACGATTTGATATGATTCCATTGATAGCAAAACGTTGAATCATAAAATCCAAAAATTTATTTTTCCCACCTGTCACATCAACACGTTTGTGACCCCAGACCGTTCTATGTCTAGCGACAAAATCCACAATTGGGGTTTTAAAACGATTTAAATACTCTTGAAATGCTACGCTATTACTCATAGAAATGAGAATTGGCGGTTATATTCTAAACTACTAAATACCAAATTTCGTTAAAACAATGCAACTGAATATGCTTTAACGTTATGGGCAACGAATATCTCTGACATTCAGTGAAAGATTTCCAAAATGTTAAGTAAATTTTATTGATAAAGATTTTTTCTCGTTTGCAGTTCGAGAATTTCGGGAAATCTTTTATTTTAAAGAATAGGAATGGTATTTTAAATTAATATACTGTAGATACAGCTCTTTTGACAGCATTGAGAGGGACATATGAAAGTGCAATCTTGAAATTGTTTTTTCTGATAGCTATATTCTGTGGAAATGTGAAACTTTAAAACCCTCCGCACCTCAACCACCCTAAACCTATCTTTTGCGCTCTTTCCAAATAACGCTATTTCAGCGCACTATTTGTGAAATTGGGCCAATAAAGCGCAGTGTTTAGAGAGAATTTGTCTGTCTCCAAATACTTACACGCAATCATACATTAAATTCTAATAGTCAAGTCGTCCTACTGATAACATCAGGATCTTTTAGGTAACCGAAATATATCACTGTAGACGGTTGCAACAACACGACTACGGAGCGCAGGGAAAGTGTTATGAAAAAGAAGGGATCTGACGAAGGTGGGAAATGATGACCCGGACATAGATACTTGAGCTTGGGTTTATATTATTGCCATGCGTCGGCGATACATGTATACTCTGTAAAGGTCCTTTATAGGCTATTATTTGGAAAAGATAATATTTTGTGAACAGAAATAGTTTTGGGAGACAGTGGTTCTTGTCCATTTTTAGCATACGTACTAATTATATATTGTTATAAAACAGGTGAAATATCAAATACTGAGAAGTTGCAATAGCATGTAAAAAGCTGGCTTGGAATAAAATAATTTATAAAACAGCATGTCTTGAATGCTTATTTCATTAGTTATGTATGCTAAAATCGTAATAGATTACGCTGTCTCCCGTTAACAGTACTGGAATATATTCCCAACTACCGTCGGTAGTTGGGCCTTGAGTCATTTAAATACGATCCCATAACTAGTGGTAGTGGAACCTTACAATATTTAATTAGGTACGATCAATCCGGTCATACAAATAACTCAACAACGGCTGACCGGATCGATTTCGGTAATGGCTCGGTTTTAAGTACTTTAACTATGAAATATATTTTATATATATGTAGATATGAAAAATGTACAAAAAAGAGTGTCTTCAGTGACATTACTTAGAGACACTATGATATACCCGACATTACATGATTTTAAATGCTAACTATGTAACACATTGCTATGAATTGACTTCTGTGGTGTTGAACCTGGTTACATGTTTTTGGCATGCATACGCTTTATATGTTGTACAAATTTCATCTGGTTTATTTCAACAATCTGGTATAATACACCGCTGGCCTTTCATTTCGTTGCTATGGAGCAACCATATGTCACAAAATTCTTACGTAACTTAAATGGTGTTCCGTCATAATTAAGAGTAATGCCGGAGATGTCTGTATCACATTATGCCACTGTTGACACCAAGAATGAGCTATGATAGCAGAATACTTCCAGGGTATAATAAAAGGGTTTAGTAAAGTTCTTCTACAACGGGTTTAGATTTCAAGCGTTGCAGAATAGTCCCGTTGGAAGTTATATCTTGTGTTCGTTGTATATATGTATATATATTGAACTTTTTTGTACCTTTTTATGGCTCAGTAAACTTACAGGCCCGGTGGTTCATTTGTGCTTCAATGCTTGTTACACTGATTTGTCACTTCGGTGGGCGCCCTCTAAAAAACTTGTTTGTGGGTCCTGTCTAAAAACATCATGCTTTACAAAGTTAGCGCAGTAGAAAACTATAGTGACTTTGATTATGTTTGAGTGTCCTTAAGTGGCCACAATGCCGAAACCTTTTGTTCTGGCTGGCAGACTGTGGGACCCTTTTCTTCTTCGTATCAACTTCAGAGCGAGAAGCGGTGGCAACTAGTCCACTATTATAAAGCTAATTACAGTACAATGTGTCTGAATTGTGTAATGATAAACATCATTTGCTGTGCCCCGATTCATAGTTTTATAATTTGCGGGTTTCACAAGTTTGGAAAAATTTCTCTGACCCCGCGGATAACGGCCTAGTGGTGGTGGCAAGCCCTTATTTGGGCTTGTAATACTTGTTCAAAATTTTTTTCATCCGCACACTTTTGCCCCGTTAACAGTTCGACAAAAAAACTCTTTCGTTCACAGTAGCGAGTGTGCAACTATCCTTCAATCAATAGCGTTAATTACAGGAAAGTTCGTAAATACGACAATCCAACTGACCCGATGAAGCTACTGGCAGGATAGCTTTTTATAGTTGTAACACGACAAAGGTACATATATTTCCGCTAGTTGAAATGTATCTGGGCGCAAGCGAGGTCTAAATATTAAATTATCCTTCCAGCAAGAGA
Source organism: Trileptium ribeirensis (assembly GCA_030248225.1). Classification (NCBI taxonomy): domain Eukaryota; kingdom Metazoa; phylum Nematoda; class Enoplea; order Enoplida; family Thoracostomopsidae; genus Trileptium; species Trileptium ribeirensis. The sequence goes on along the minus strand of JASANE010003505.1, from coordinate 43,824 downwards.
CCTAGGTACTAAATCGCATAGCCCGATGTCCAGATTTTGACATAATTTCATGAAAAACTTTTTTGGTCTATAAATATTTTGCAAGTTGTGAAATATGATGTGTACTTATAGTCTCGAAAGGCGTTTTTTATATCGTTTGAAGAACTAAATCAAATCAAGTTTTTACTCTGCATTATATTATACAGTTAAATATTGAAAACCGTAAAAAAATTTAATAGATACAGAAGAAAATATATATAGATATCGGATATTGAATATGAGGGAATAAATTCGGAAATTGTTTCTTAAGTATGTAAACAGCAAAATGACTTGATGCGTTGCTCGTGCATACGCAATCCAAGATGGTTCTTGAAAACTGCTTTCACTGTGGAGTAAGAGTACAAATAATTACATTTATAGAATATATGCAGGCATCCAGTCGGGATATTGAATCTGAGGTGGGAAGCAAGCCAGGATAAAACACGAATTATAGTTCATTACTAAGAAAACCAAAGCTAATTGCTAAATATAAAACATCATTTACTGTATCTATGGGTTACAAGGCAGAACGAAGAAATTACTTCATTTTGAGAAATCAGCTAAACCACGCGCCTCTTGTTGACGGGTCTCTGCATAAAAATGTTAAATTTATGACACGACGCGGCAGATATAAAAGAAATTTATTGCATTTTTTTATATTGTGACATATGTTGGAAAGTACCTCTTACATGTGCCTATAGTATTCTGTAACATTGCTGAAAAACGGTATGTTGTTGCAGTGTTTAGTGTGGGTTTATATTACGATTCGGGAAGAATTGGTTAAATACATTTGTTTTGAAGTCATGTTTGCCTAACTTCACCACTTTTCCTAGTGCTAATCAAAGCAATGCTGCAGTTTCTCGCGGATGTTTATTCGTTGTTGAAAAATCCGCAGATAAAAGATCGAAATATAAAATTCTTAATTCTAGTGCCAATGGTTTCAGACATTGATAACTCTCATTGTGCGATGTATACGGGGCACGTGAAAAGCGTTAACTAATTGATTATATGTGTTACACAAACTTTCACTTAGCATCCGGTTCGCAACAGTTCAGCTGCCCTGTATTTGCAGCGAATTACTTTGTAGTAACGGTTGTTACTGCATTACAGTAAATCGACTAATGTTATATTTCGTGAAAAAAGCGAAAACAATGCCATAGCCGATAAGCCAAAACTGCTCAAAATTGAAGAAAACAAGTCAACAACACCACAACGACTAATGGTAGACCATTAATACTACAGAAAAAAGAAAAAGAAAGGCGGCTAGCTTTGCAGTTACGTAGAACAACATCAAAGACACCTCATATTGCAAGTGGCTTTACATGAATGACACCAACATTTTGTATACATTACTTTTTGGTTAACAAATAAGCTGGTCGGCCTAATTTATGTTTTTCTCCAATAAGAAGGAATGAAAAAATGCTTGACCGTACCAGTAATAGCCAGCTACTCTCGGAACGCGTGAGTGTAAGCAAAGGTAAGCTAAGTAAATTAGCGGAAATACAATATTAATCATAAAATAGGCTATCTCGATAACATTACATATTATTTATTAACTACTCTCATATCAATATAAATTTACTAGAGTGACAAACTTCCAACGCTATTTACGGCAATGAATATCAATCTGAACAAAAATTAATTGCAAAGCAACGCGCAATGCGCAGATGTTACGCTAACAAGTCAAGTTTTATTCAATAGAGAACCTACATCTTGCGGAAATATCCTTTTTGGTAAGTTCATCTGAAAAATCAAACATGTAAATATTTTAACAATTAGTCAATCAATCAATACATTTATCAATAAGTCCCATATATACAGATGTTTATGTTGTAGATGATAAGCACAAGTACGTTGTATGCTATTGCTAGATTAAGATTGACGCTTAACGCAAAGATTTGCATGAATGTATTTGGCATAATAAAAATTTCGTAGCGTCTCGGGTTTGCCCGTAGTAGAGATAAATGACTTTGGATGTGCAAATTTTTTCCGAACACCTTTACTGCAAAATATGGGCAGCGCTATTCCGTTTTAATTAAAGCACTGTTTATCAAAACATCTGCATATAGGAAAAAGCCAGAACTAAAAAGTAAACACTAGTTGAATCCATATGAGGTGAGGGCGGACGAAGCTGGCGTCCCATAGCCCTTAAATATTAGTTGAGCCATTAACTATTATAAAAAATTAATATCATAAAAATATTAAAAATATTTGTTGGCCAAGGATTGTGGAGGTACGAGCACCTCCCTCTTTACGATTCCAGCCATAGATTGGTGGATTCGCATGTGGCGATATAACAATACTGTTCAAAAGTTCGAAAAGAACATGCCTTGGTGGTACATACAGTGCAGTATAACTTGAACCTTATTCCCACAAAATTTGCACTTTAAATTTTGTCTGAAAACATAACATGCCTAGCTGCCAGCCAACTTGTATACAGACAATATACATATTATTTATAGCTATATGTAATATACTTTGTACACTGCGATCGCAAAGTCCGAGCAATCTTACACATTTCTCATTTAGTAATTGTAAAATCACATGTCATTGAATTAAATGTCGTAAGAATGGTGCAGATGTCATGCAGCTGAACTATGCCTGGCCTCTTAATCACTGTGATTTTCGCACAAAACTATTACGCGAATAGTTTCATTCAAATGACACATTCTTCTGCGATATGCCATTGATATTGACATATCTACATTTATTGAACAGCTTCTGGAGTTACCAGTTTGTCAACAAGTACGAATTCGAAATATATATTTAATCGCTGTCTATGTGCTTGAAACTAATCACAAACAAGATTGAAACGATAGCTTCAACGCGAAACTGTTGCTGGTGGAACTAAACATTGTCGGAGCAGGGATCTGGGACGATAGAGCTTTTATCTGTTAGCCAAATTCTTGTTGTCCACGTTTGTTTTTCGATCCTAGTTTGTTTGTCAGTCCAAAATTTGTGCTTAGGATACTAGTTTCTCTCCAGCATAATTTCCGTGAATAAACTTAACAAATTTCACGTGTTTGTAGTGAAAGTAGGTCACATCTTTAGCATTACCAGCAGCTTCGACTCGTTTGACCATCACTATGTTGCACTGTAAATATGAGTTCCAAGTATTTGCGACCACAACAGTGAATTGTTTGACTCATTTTCCCAGGGTCCATGTAAAAGAATGGAATCAAATTTAAGCGAATACTTTACCAATACATTTGGGAAATTCTCCTACAATTTTAGGAACATTTCCTGATTTCACTCAGAGCAGAAATACCACACGAAATTTACTCCCAAATATACATTACAAAAGTATCAGATTTTTTGGTACACTTGTGACAAAATATATAGTGATTAGTTTTTTAAATTTACAATTAACCCTCTCATGCCCGTAAGGTCCAAATGGACCCAACGCACATTGCGACTCGTTGTATTTACTGAGTTTGTCGTATATTGTACGTTTGAACGTGCGTTGTTATTCGCTCGCATTGTGAGGTTCCTTAAGGAACCGAGCAACAGCTCTCAGATAGCTCAGTGGTTTGTGTACACAAGTTTCAACCGTACGTTTCGGGTTCGATCCCTGGCGCAGGCTTGAGTTTGTCAAACATTGCACGATACTCAAATTAATTCGGGCATGAAAGGGTTAAGGAATAATTCACAAATTTGCGAAAAAACCATTTCCATCTAGCTGATATTCAAATATTTTGTACTGTTGTACAGAAAATTGCTAGAACACAATAGTGTTAGCAAATCTTCTCCTAAATTAAATTTGACACTCAGAATCAATTTGTATATGGTAAAAAATCGAGCAGGTACCTAATAATGCCAATGTTATGTTGGAATTTGCGGCCAATCGTACACAGTACTGCTAAATCGCATATACCTGCTTTCGGACTTAACTCATAATTAAAATGGTATCGGTTGCTTGCTAAATGTATCCTAACACAAGACAAGCATTACAGATAAGATGTGTACTGCGCGCAGAATGCAGCAGCTGCGTTGTAAATTTGACACGACCAAATAATACATCGACAGTGAAGTTTCGCATGGAATTCTTATATTTAGCCAGAATTTTTTTTGAAAAATTGGAATAGCCAAAATTTTGTTCACATATAAGAATGGCTGATTAAATTTAAGGATACTTGGTCATTTTTATAGACGCTTAATAGTCCCTTTATACCCATGCCAAAAACCTATTTGGAGGTTGCTGAAATCTAAAGCCGAGATTTTTAAATAATCAATACGGATTTTTCCGTGGTTTTTCAAAAAGCTGAGTTTTTTAATAATTGGGCCTTTAGATCTTCTGATGTTCGAATTGCGCATTGAAAATCTAATTATTGTTAAACAACATCATAAATTTGGTTTACAGTGAGTCAGTAAGAAAATGGTTCCCTTAATGTTTATAAAGAAACGCATGAGCCAAGTGCCACGGAGGCTGCTACTTTGGTACTCAACTATACTTAGACACTCAAGCTGGCTTACAACTTAAGCATAGTAGGGCGAAATACTACAATACACCAAAGCATTGTTGGGTTCTTCGTTCTTGTTTTGGTAACCACTGTCGTTGTTATTTTATACATTTAGGGAAAGCCGCATGGAGCTTCTCTGCATAAACGAGATTAGTCTCGCAATTAATGAGAACATCGGGGATATATACTGGGCCGCGTTCTGCAGGACACGACTACCGACAAAAATGCAGTTACAAACCAGAGGAAAATTGGCTGCATTTCATCAAGCACATTATCCCGCATTACAATTCACGAAATAAAGTTTTAAGCTTCGTATAACCTAAATTCAATCATGGTGTGTATGACGTAATGAATATAGAGCTAATAAAAATATATTGCACTTGCTGAGCGTTTATCCCCATTTTATACAAATACTAAATACTTAGTCTTCTACCCTTTTCAGCACCGTCCTGAAGGATCTCCACCGTGCAAAGTATTCCCCCTTGAAACGATCTCTTAACCCCCGACGCCGGCGACGCCTAAGAATGTCGGAGCGGCATTCACACGTACAGCGAAAATTAGTCAAATTAGTCCCCACCTTCCCAGTTTACAGACTATAAAAAGTAAATGTTTAGGCATTTTGCTGAAGGAGATACATCCATAGCTTGCACATGGCTTACTGACCAAAGGTCGATCGACGACCGAGGGCAAGCAGGATAACTAAGAAGGTTCTCTTGCTAAGATACAAATTTAATGTTTGTAATAGCTATCTCTTTTTGCGCAAATTAGCTTCATTTACAATTGAAGTTCATTACGCCGTGCATAATGCAAAGGCTAAAGCTCCGAATCCTACACTTAAACGGATTACAGCCAAGTTTTACTAAATACAATATTAGGTAATGTCCGGCTTTGGAATCTTTCGTTGATCATTGAAGCTAGTTTAAAAAACAATATATATAATAAGTATATAACATAGTGTATAATTACTATTAAAGGTATTAAAGGTATCATTAGGTACCAAGGTATTAAAGCGTTGGTATCGATGGCGTAGGGCACAGCGGATGCTCGAAAATACCGGCCGTCGGCTTTTGTGGTATTTAAAACACGAAAATTGTTAGCAGTCGTAGCCTGACAAATAGTGTTGCTTAACTTCTCATCAATATACAAATATATAAAATTTCCTTCGTATTAGTATGCATAATGTCTTATGACACAGTTTACTTAAAGGGCTTAGCCCAAACATGTAGGTTATATACACGTAAATAATAAAACAAATTATTTTGTGGGACAACGAGCAAATCAATTGAACGATGCCATAGAAACATCATAAAACCAAATCAGTGAACAGAACCATATAAATGTTCGAACTCGCCGCCAGAATTACATCATCATTATGGTAAAATGAAATATGCGTTTTACTGTAGCGCTAAATTAAGCTTCAAAAGTTCGACATTAGCCAACCAACTATATCAATGCGTTCGAACTTGTTGCTGGTTCAAATAGCCACAGCTTTCATGGCAGTAATTAACTACTAATAACTGCCACACAGACAATTTTAGGTTTGTGTCTATAACTTTTTGAGCTTAAAACTGTTGGATACCAAAGTGATTTTATAAGTTTTCGTTGATGTTTTTGATTATTATGTATAATTATTATATATTATTGCAAAATTGATCTTTTATTTTAAATATGACCATGACATTATAAATATCTGTCCGCCGATAATAAAGCAGCTCTCATAAACAGTAAGGCCACTTCAATTTGTCTTGTTTGACTTATAAGTAAAATCAATTCCAAGACAGTTCTTCGACATCTTTTCGTATAGTAAAAATGCCATACCACTTTATAGTATATATTTACCCATTTTCGCGTTTAAAAACTTTTGGACAGGAGCAAAATAATATTTCAACAATGTCTGTTCGGACAAACACAATAATGTAATAACGGGACTCAGCTACATGACGCAACTTCCTAACACCATTACCATACGACCCCGGCTATCATAACCTCGAGGGTGGGCCCAAAAATTCGCCATTTCGCTGATTTAGCGATTTTCTCTTGGTCAGACCCAAGAAGCTTGAAGCGCTTCACGAGGTGTGTTCGGACCCCGCCCGTTTTGTTGCGTACGCGTCTAGTTTATGGTATGATTGCTGAGGTCCCCCAGGGAGGCTGACACTGATACCTGCTCACAGGTTATAATGACATGCCAATATTCCCTACATCGATCTCACTTGCAAGTTGTTTGGATCTGTCGCCTAAGTTCGTGTGAATGCGACAGATGCAAAATGAATTGGGTCATGACGCGATCCTAGGTAAAATTTGACTCGGCTTTGGCCACTTAGGACCGGAATTCGCTCAGCAGAAAGGTTTGACCAATGTGGCCTCCACAGGGCTCCGACAGTTTTCTGAAGGTTTATAGTCGGATTAGTAGCCCTAAGCGAGTCGTGTACTTTGCGATATTGGTATAATTTGATCGAATTAACTTTGTATCGGCTGTTATTGTTTGTTCTATGTTGATGTTCTATGTTCTACGTGATAAGTTTGATAATTTTGGTGGACCTTGTTCTCGCTATCTTTGAATATTCCTTTCTGTTAACATGCAAGAGTCAAACGACACGCGGCGAGGCTTGATTTCTGCAGGCCTCGGCGTGGGACGTTGGTCGATGGGCAGGCCGAAACATTTAAAAATATAACCGCTGCCAGAAACGAACACTAGACAACCCGGTTTGATTTTCTTTTGAGTTTAATGTAATAATGGTACAGATACTGCACCGAAATAGGTATCAAATGACATAAAAACATTGGAAAACATTTATCTAAGGTTTGCATGACACCACGAATGGCCCGAATACGTATGCCGGTATGAGACATCAGATTTTGCTCCGCCGTGGTGATTTCGGGGTTGCTGTAAAACTTGCGCAGTTGAGCCTTAATCCAGTTTTCCAATGTTAAAAGTGAATCGGAGAGGAACAAAGAACAAAGGATCCGCTGTACAGTTATAGGAAATAGGGACTATTGCTCGCTCTGAACGCAGCGATGTGGGACGGACAACGTGCATGCCAAAATAAATACAACGACAATGACAGAAATAGTATATATGAAAATAATAAAGCAGTATCAAGTATGGTACATCTGTTAGAACATATCATAAGTTGGTAAGCTTCTTAGCTCAGGTCAATTCACCTAGTAAGTCCGATACGAAAATTCTCTTCAATGCTAGACCAGTTCGAAGATTGATTTGTCTAACGAACCCTTTACGAAACCTTGCTTTAATACTCGACAAGTATTGTATGAGCTATAATTCCCTAGTAAATCCCCTAGTTGCCGGACGGCTATGTAACTAATACGGTGGATGAGGTTAGGTACTCCCTGTTTCAGATACGAGTAAGATGCAATTGTTATGACTGTCCTGACGTGTTTGACAAATCGTATGTTTGCACGGTGTATCTTATCCATGAGTGCCTGGGGGCACAACATGCATTTCGGGCTAAAGAGTCTGCAATAGGGCAATCCGGCGCATTAAAGAATATATTTCCGCGATTGCGTAAAATCTGCTGCAGCTTGAGTTTAAACCAATACGACAATCAAAATTCCATACTCCGTATTTTCTATTTGAGGTGGATTCATTTCGCTAGGAACTGTTCTACGCATGCACTTGAACATTACAGGTGTATGTCGAATCCGCTCCGTAAGGGAAAGAGCAATATGCACGAGCAGTTGTGCAAGGAATGACCACTTGGCAGTGCTAAACTTTCATCCTGTCAACCTGAGATTTCGAGGTGACTATTAGAGGTCTAACTTTCCATTGTGTTCAGCGCTTCAAGATCGCTGACCACCGTATTCAATATCAGACCGTTTTGCAATTTGTAGATGGTCGGAGCATGTCTCCGACCTACAAAGTTTAAGATGAGCGTGACCATTACTCTTGCTTGAGTGGGTTCTTGTGAGTTTAATGTTTAGATTAAACATTGAGTGATTGGACATCTCTTAGCCTTCAGTCCCCGCCGAGTGTCCACATTCGCTCTTGCTCATTATTTCGGATCGTGTAACCATTTTTGAAAAGTAGGGGCAACGGCTCCGGCCTATGAGATTTAAAAGAGATTTTGACCACTATCCTAAATTAGGTAGAATCCGAGGGGAATTTGATCGATTTTCATTTGGTCGAGGTTAAAGTCGTGGGTGTCGCCATCTTTCTTTTCGTTCGGTATCCGGAAGTTTAGAAGGTGGCCGTTGGGATCAAAAGATTTTCCCTTTTACTTAGCAGTACCCGAAAACGGGGACCAAAAAGTCCAACAGGAACCTGGTCATTTCCCTAGCTGGGTTTCGATCCTACATGACCAAGTTAAAATTTCCGCGATATATATTTGTCTTAACAACTCGACCATCCTGTTGGTTATAAGTTGTAAACTGTTTACTTACATAATCGACGTATTTACAAACAGGTAATAAGGGAAGGATGTCTTGGGGTTATCGGGTCGGGCGATCTTTGAGGGTTCGTCGGGATTGGCTGATTGTGGAAGTCGCTGGATCAACCGTGGTCAATCCGATATGTCGCTCACCCGATTCTGGGATAAATCCTCGAGGATATCCAGGTATCTCGGGGACGTGTTGATCGCCTGGTATAACGCCTCAAGGCGAGGCCTGATCCACTGAATCACAAACATGGGTATTCCTACTCTAACTTTCTCTAGAGACGGTGCTCCTGAGGGCAGCGGCCATGGACGTGCCCCTATTTGTTCGGGTCGATGTCCTGGGATGTTTTGCGCTATTTGGGGATGTTCCTAGGGAAGTAGAATATCTCTTCGTTTCCACTATATCTTTTCCATTGCCTGTGTATTAAACAAAACGGGGACAATTTAATATTGCTATGCCGTGTTTCGGGCTTATAGGCAAAAGTGGGAATGGGAGTTTGTACCACGGTACGCGATAGGTGACTTGCGACACTCGCGGGGACCTGTATCGTGGTGCGTTCATTTACTCAGAGCGACAGATTTAACGCTCCTTGACAATGCTGAGCTCTCGAAGCTCGGGTGAGAGGCTGGTGCCATCTCCCCTTTTTCTATCCTCCCGATTCGGGCGGTATCTCTGATAAATTTTAAATGGTGGCTTGATTTTGGGTTCAAGGTCGGGCTAGCCGACCTGACATTTTACTAGGGTCAGTTACAGAGAAATAAGAAAGCTTCTATTGCTTGAACAGGTGTGGGGGCATAGAAGTGCTATTTATTCCTGGGCTGACATTGTTATTATTATTGAATTGTCCATCTTCCCGGCTATCGAGCGAATGGACAAGACATACATAAAAACCGGGGGCCATGGTGTTTCGGGATGAAGTCTGAAGGTCAAGATTCTTGATCGATCCGATTTCTGACGTTAGCAATTTTGTTCCTATTTATTAATCGTGGTTACCACCGCAGCGTGCAGTGCATAACTAGTACTCGCAAATGATAAGAAAACATACACCTAAGCTCAGGGAAATTAAACCCCCGTCTTTGTACTTCCTAGCTCCCACGCCCGTACTTACACCTTTGATCCCGGCGGGGAGCACCAGCTACTACCCATTCACATGACACGGGGTGTCATGTGGATTCCTCGTCGACCGTCCTTCGATCAATGAAAGAAAAAGAAAATCCATGCGCGAAAACAATAAAGCCACGTTGAAAGCATACTACTAGCTATAACCACGGAGCTGGCCAGTAGAGTCGACCGAACTCCGTGGCGTCGAAGTTAGACTGATTCGAAGAAGTCGGAGGTCACGTCCGACCTCGAAATTTTCGCCTATATATTAACATAGCGATTTTGTTGATATCCAATCCCAGTCGATCTTTCGTCGCCCCTTATTTCCTTGTTTTGAGTCCGATGGCCAATCGGAAAGGTTTAGAAACTTTAGAATTTACCGGTTACAGTAAACCGGTGGTCACTTTAGGGAAAGGGGCAGACAATAGGAAAACATCTGCAAAATTGGGGTGAATGTCGAGATTTCGTTTTTTGTTCTGTGGCTTTTAACCCTTTTGTTTACGTCTGGCAATTCAGACGTTCCCATAATAAACATTCCAATTCAAGAAATATTTAATATTGTTACTAAAATCATTAAACACAATTACTAATATTATGAAAGAGGCAAAGTAAACCATTGTCAATTTAAGTCTTCAAATGTGAACCCCGACCCGGTTTTCAATGATCGATCCTCATATTTTCCATGCATCACCGTTCAGACATTGCACGTTGATATGTTAGTTTGTGGTGCCTATTCATTTTGTATCCCTTTGTTTCTTGTCGTCCATGTCTACATTCCAATGGTCTTACGCCCAATGTATGGACTCTTCGAACGTCATGCCCGTACAAATCGTGTGACCACAGGTAAACATTACATGTTTACCTACGGTCTACGTGTTTGTATTTATTTCAGATTTCGAATTTTTCATGAGACAAGTTGTTTCATGGGCCTCTCAAGGAGAACGCGTCACCGGAAGGGACCTTCCCCGGTGCCAGGGACAGGGCACCTCCTGGGGAATAACCAACCGGGAGGACACCGCAGCCCGGGACCCACAGGGGCCACCGCGGGGCTCCGAACCTTCCCCCATTCCCTCTATGTATCTATGTAACTAGTGCTGGGCTACACAATGATGCATCAAACTCTTACCGGAATTACTACTGGAACAGGAGGGAGCGGTTGCAACGCTCCAGATCGAGTAATTTTGATGGAGATGAAAGTGCCAACGGGCCTTCGCCGTATCCAGTATGCAAACAAAGGGGCATAAAATAACTCGGCGATGCTTTTGGGTTATGGATGCGATGAATCGACACGATGCCAACTAAAAGGCTGATTTAGGGCCTTCCGTAGGGAATCGTAAAGAGTTATAAAGCCGACGATGGCGTTAATTCGGAGGCGATTTAGCCCGAATCGGTTCGTATTTTAGCCGTAGCCAGGAAGACATGGTATTTTATGTCAGAAACAAAACGGGCTAAGGTTTGCCCTAGATTTGGGAAGGTATCAGGGGCCGAAAGAGTTTTGCGACGTCGAAAAGCGATGCGATTAAGTGATTACAACAACCCTACTTAGCGTAAGCAGCGGTTGTTTAGACGAGTGAGAGATGAAATTATTAATATAACTCGACAACCTATAACCGAATTTGTTCTACTGGACCTCGTTGGGAAGCGCATTAAATTTTGTACCGAAAAGTACTCGGGGCGTGGTTTCGAATTCCGGAGCAGTAACCGGCTACGGCTCGTTGAAGCTGCGTCCGGTTCATTCGTTTACCAATACCCAAATCTGTTGTTTTCGCGTTTGTCGTTTTCCTTTAAGCTCAACCATGGAGAGAAGTTTTGGGTAAGCCAGGTAAAAGTAATATTTTAATATATATTTCACTACTCCCCAGCGAATTTCGGTATGAGTGCTGTTCGTCGTTCAGCGAACAGCCACTACCGTTCGATGCAGGGCGAGCGGCCGAGAGGCCTCCTATTCCGGAACTGTCGTGATTTTGATCTTATGTGCTTAAGAATGTACCCAAGAAATTTTGGCCTGGTCGAATTCCCTAGAGATCCAAAAATTTTCCTATAAATAGGTTCTGTTAATTTCTTCTGAATTCCATACTCGCGTAAATACAAAAGTACGAGATACACGAAAACTGAGCATTTCTACATAAAACCAATTAGTATTACAATTATAACGGCAATTAGTAGCATATCAGACAAACGGGCAAGGTTATACGAAAGCGGAAAATGCATTCATGATAACAGATAATACTAGACCATGGCGCTACAGGGGTCTGGTTGATACGATGGGCGTTAAATATGATCACGTTAGTGCGCCGGTTATCAGCCTTTCGGGCTTTGTCGAGTCCTAAGTGGACCTTGATGAAAGTAAGGGCCAACGTAACAGACCGAAACGGTCCTGTTACAATAACGGCACTAACAATTACAATGAAATCGCGATAATACCTGTGAACGCGTAACGTCAGAATTTGACTACATTGTTTGGAGTGGCGCACCCAGTATTTTGCTAAGGGAGGCGCCTGATGTGGTTTTCATGCTAAGGGAAGGCGCGAAACGCCGAAACTTTTAAATACTCAGACGGAAGTTTTGTAAATTTTCACACATATTTTTTATGCGCGACTAAACTTAAAATGACCCCGTTGGCCATCATATTGTGTCAAAGCCACTTTTTAATCAAAAAGCATTGTTACGGAACAAACATGGAATTTGGGACGGTTTTTCGTTAACCAAAATAGGACAAAGTGGAATCCAACTGCCAGAAATTACTGCTGTCGCGGAACAGAATTTTGGCGATTTCTTATGAGAACAAAACGGTTCACTAATAATTAGAATATTGACTAATTCATGATTCGCTTTTGTTCGCCAACACGAACGTGGTTAAAACTTTTAGTTTTCAGCATTCGCGAACTCTGCCATTTCAAATGAAATTGAACAAATTTTTGTTCACAAAACGAGTTGAATTTTCTGTAATTGTTGAAGTATTCACGAACAAATAGTTTTCATATTTTCAATTTTCAACAAATTTGTAAAATCATTAAATTATTAACCTGGAATCATAGTCGAGTACGATATAGAAAAGAACTTGTTCGCGAGCAATTTCAGCCATGAAATGTTCATTAATAAATTGTAGATACAAACACAGCGCGAGCACGATTAATAAGTTATTATCTTCACCGCAACTTTAATTTTAAAAAGCAAATGTTCGCAAACATTTGTTGATTGGTATTTTAATCATACATGCTCATAGGGATGTCGCTTTCGTATTTCTATAAGACAAAATAATCCATACAAAAATAAATTTATTTAAGAACTACGTTTGTGTTGGCGAACAACATTTGCTTAAGAATATACGTCTGTGTTCGCGAACAAATTTTATTTTTTATACGTTTCCGTTCAGGAACAAGTTTAGGAATTCTTCATTTCAAATGTTGAACAACATGTTTAAAATATTTTCCCTCTCTGAGTTATTGAACCCCATGTGTCGAGCGATGTCTCTTTGTAACACTGTTCACGAACAAACTCACGAACTTAGCTCACAAAATTATGTTTTTAACAATTTGTGGATTTTTTAACGAATTTGCCAACCAAAAATTATCAATTTTATGCCACCACTGCTGTTCTTAAATGGGTTTTACTAAATTATGCAGTCACAAAGAAGTGTTCTGTTACAAAAAATATGTCAATTTTAAAAATAGGATGGTAGGCGGGGCCATTTTAAGTTTAGTCGCTCATTACTTATAGCACCAATGGAACTCCAAAAGTCAAACTAATAGTTGGCTAGGGCACCGCGACCACCCTTTGGTCGGTCCTTGATTGTTTGTTATAGAGTGTGAAGATACTCTATATTAATTACTCCTATACTGCTGCAGTAGCTTTTAACCTAACATCCTTGCGCTGCCATTTGTTTCCATTTTTTGGAGTTGGGCGCAGCATTAGGTCTCTTTGTCATTTTTTAAATCCACGGCCTACACCTTTTGCTTTTGAGTTTTATTATGAATATTATCTTGTTTCAAAGAGACACGTTATCACGACAACACTTGTTTTGCCCAATAGCGAATAAAAAGGATCCGAGTCTTACTATGAGGATGAAGACCTGATGGCAGTCCTATGGATATTACTTAGGTACACAAATAGGCTCGTGCACAGTGCTGAGATCAGGTTCACAGAGTTCACAGACTTGCATGGAAACAAAATCCAAGACTACAGGAGTAAACAATAAAATTTTAACCTAATGCATCACATTGTACCACAGCACTCGGAAAACATTCCACTTGATCTATGATCCCGCTGGTTCTTATATTTGTCCACTGTGTTATCAAGGAAATATTATGATTATAGGAAACGAAGAAAATAAATCAATACGTTTGGCATGTTAAACCGTGTATTAACGTTGCCGTATCACAACATATAGCAACGCTAAAGAAATGACATAGCACAATACTGTTACGCTTCAGTGTTGTTAGATCTGGAAATATGACAACGTTTTTGAAACGACTGGAATCCCCACTACTGCAGCGAAACATTGTAAAAGATGTTAGATATACAATATGCATGGTTCTGATGCAGTACTTGATAATCAAAAGCACATTTGACCACAGTGTGATACGCAGTGTAACAAAACAGGTGAACAGTAGTACCACATCTTGACAGGGAGGCGGCATACTTGGCAGTCAACATGTATTTTTTCAATTACAAATCTACTTTGTATTAAAAAAATTACCTTTTGAGAAATTGAATAGTTTAGTTCATTCAAGCCGATGTAGAGTTTTTCCACGTCTAAAAAATTTGCAGGTCGTTGTTTAACAAATTTTAAGAGATAATGAAACAGTCATCTTAAGTGCAACATAATTAAAATTCATTTCCATTTCATTGAGGTAAACGGCATAAGATTAAAATAAATTTACTGGTAAGTTAATTTTCTTTACACCTCTCTCAAATGATCAAGCTTAATTTGCGCGAATTCAGAATGTGACAACTTTCAGTGTTCTAAGTGACTTTATGCCTTGCATATTGCATAACGTATTGCATAACGTATTGTATAAATTGCGTCTTTCGTAATTTCCAAGATTGTTTCTTGTTGCGACAAAATTTGCAGAGTCTAGCATTTACCCAAACCAAGCCACGTATGTTTGCTAATACACTCTTACCAGACGTGTGGAATAAAATCTCAAATATTGAACGTTAAATGGTATGCAGTGGTCAATTAATATATTTTCAGAGAGAGTAAAAAGTCACCCTATTCATAAGACTAAAAGCTTGTCATCATGGACACTTGCTGAAAGTAAGAAATGATGTCGCAATCTGACGGGTGTGATTAAAATATAGTAAAATGTTTCACTGCAGACTTTCAAGATTTAGTTGAGTTCTAATAAACACTTTTATTACAGCCTAGATACAAATTTATCCAAAAGTGCCATTAAAGCCCGGATCGCAGATATGTATAGTCTGGTCAAGCTGTGCGCTAATAAGCCCTGTCCGCATTGTAGAATAATACACCAAGTTGGCGGTTGATATTGCACATAATAGGTAGTACTCAAAATGGGAGCGTGTTGGTCAACTTAAATTTATTGACAAAGTGCAGCTATTATCGTGAGAAAATACTGTGAGTTTCTTGGTTGAACTTGCTGTATTTAAGTATGATATCAAAGGCTGACGGTCCTTGAGAATTCCTGCTTATACATCAAGCCTCTCTTTCCAGATACTAAGCTTTCACACCCCTGAATACGTATGTGTTATATTCTTGGTTTTGCTGTTCAATTTTTATCTTTTAAACATTAATTATTGCATATATTTTAGTATTATAATTATATTATTAATTATTGCATATATTTCAGTATTATAATTATATTATTAATTATTATATTATTTTGTTATTATTATTATAATTTATTATTATTTATATTTCAGATATTTAATTATTATTTTCCTATATTCTTGGTTTTACAGTTCATTTTTTAATTTCCAGCTTAAATATATACACATGTCTACAATGAATGGATTTCCATAAATTTACCATATTTTTACGATTATTGACGCTGAGGAAATTCCATTTCTATATCTGGAGACAAATCCAAGCGATTATGCTAAAATCTTGCAAAGAAATTTTGGATAATTTTACGATTACATAGCTGGCCACACTTATGCTGAAAATATTTACTCATAACTACAGCATTAGGCGGTCAGCTGAGACTGTTAAAATTTCCGACTGTAATTTATATTCTTTTATAATCTATTTACTGCATATTACTAACTGTCTATAGTTTTGTCAGAAATCAATTTGTTTGAAAGCGAAAATAGATAGTCTGATCTAAAAAGTATTAAAATTTCTGCGATTTTATTATTTTATAAAATTACAAACTTCTTTCTCAAGTAATATAATGTAGCAGCTAACTGTAGTATCAACAAGCTATATGTACTGTTCAAACGTTAACAGTAAATCTAGTTATTTATGTAACTTGAAATCGAAAGCTAATTTTTTATTTGAAAATAAAGTCACATCAGCTAAAAACCCAGAATATGATATAACACGAAAGCCGCTAAGAATAAAGATTAATTTCAGCCATTCTACGAAAGTGTGGAAACGCGTTAAAGCTTCCATATTTCCATGCGGCTCAAAATTAATTGTTACCACGAATAGCTTTACAACCGTCATATCTTTACCTTAACTCATCCATCTGCTCGCATTTCCATATTTGAAGATTTGAGTGATTCGACACTTTGTCTTCCACAAACAGCCCAATTCTAATGTTACAAGAATATTTGTTGATCGGCTGAGCATAATAAATAAAGTAACTTTTTTAATATAAACCTTAGTTACAAATTTAGAATTTGATGCAAAAATTCTGGATTGATAGTACACGCTTTCTGCGTGATACATTTACAATCGTGACGTAGAACAATTGGAGAAGCTAAATATAGGCAATCATGTTGGCAGGAAAGGGCTGCGTCTGCTCTTGGTAAACACTCACCTCCTTCTTACGTGTCAACGCTGTACCACACGATCTTTGATGCTACGCTCAAAGCACATCAGTGTTTATAATCAAACGGTGAGGCAGATATGGTGCTGATTCAAGTCAGAAATTCTAATTAATCGTATACAATTATAGTTACACATCTTATACCTGGAAGTTTACGTAATTCCCTTACACTTGAGTGGAACAAACGATGCTTCAGAGGAGCTAAAATAATTTCTAGCTTGAATTATATCAAAAGCTTGCACTATACCGCACACATGCTCATAGGGGTTGGGTGGATTAGCCCCTGATGCTCCGATCTTCCCAACCCCCATCCCCCCTCCGGAGGTCTAGGCTTTCCCTGCAGAAAGGTACCGTAGAGGATGAATCAATAGGTGTTAAATGAGGGGTCGATAGTGTTGAATTCGTCGACCGCCCTACCTTTGGATCCGCCACTCCCCTCTTTGTGAATTTGGACCTCGGTTCATGTGTGACTATACCGGTTAGCGAACATGCCATAGTCATCTCAAAATTTTTAATTCAATAACATTCTTACATAGAGATTCGGAGCCATGGCTTCTTAAGTTGATAATCATGTCAGCGAATAATTTATAAAAAAATTGTATGTTTTGGGATTTTTTGTAATCTAGAGCTAAAACGTGAGCTGACTCTGCATCGCTTACTATTCATCATTTTCGCAACGCACGAAGTCAAAAATTACTGACCATTTCGACTAGCTTGCACTTTCACACTGTGTATTACTCGCAGCAGCGTGTAATACCCATTTAAAAATAAGCCAAAACAATGTCACAGTTGACAGTTGTGACAAAAAATTTCCCCTATCAAGACATTCGAAGCAATTTTGCTGAAGCAGTAAACTATAAATTTTCATTAGTTATGAGCTGCAGATTATACATACAATAATGTAGAATATTTCCTAGTGCCGTCGTTAACTGGGCTTTGTATCATTTATATGTAATCTAAGACCTAATGCAAATATATACTTACTGATCTTCTTTGTGATATAAATTATGATTCAACAACAAAAGGTCGGAGACTGATCGGTTTCCCGAATGCACAAAATGTTAATGTCTGCGCTTTCTACTGGTTGTTAATGCATATTTATAAATCTTCCCCTTGTACTATATCTTTAAACCCCTTGTTAGCTAATTTGAATCATAAACTGTGGATACTCTGAAATATTTGTTGCGGCATTCGTTGTTCTGGAACGATTACACAACTTTTGTTGGAATTATTTCTCAAGTGCGGTTGAAGCTCTGCGTCTATCAAGTTAATATACACTTTAGAAGATGGATGTGCTTAGCAAACGCGAAATAACCGCATTTAAAAAATCAGACGAGAATTTAAAAACTTTCGTGCATATTTCAGTTTTTTTCAACAAGTTTTTGTTTCGCTAACCCCAGCGTGTATAGTCATTTTCTTAATTTCATCGAATTATAACTGAAGTTTTTACGAGGTGAAAATTGTTTTGTCCTTTAAATGGCTTATTTTCATGTATTTAAGGGACGTTAGTACAGCATTTAAGGGACCCTGATTGGATTTAAGGGACATACTAAAAAGCGGCAGAAACTCAATATTAAACTAGCTGCATTATCCGAAGCCATCGTCTAATGTTGGCACATATTACCAGGTCAATCTTGGTTTTTGGTTCGAAAATTAATGTTTTTGATATAATAAACTTTAAGTTATTGCCCCCAAGGTATATATATACTATATTGTTATAAAATTATAGGTAACCTGTAGCTTCCAAGCCGTATTATTTACCCCCACATAGAGGCCATGCTCCCAACCCCAAAAATTTTAGCAAAATTTTATGAAGAATACAAAATGCGCCGAAAACAATATATTAACAAAATATGTTGCATTATTATCATTGGTGCGCTACGTATGTTGACGAGGGGAGTCCGAACCCCTAGATTTCGCACAGGAAGGGTCTAAGCTTTGAACCAGTTTTGATGCGGTTTGACTTAAATTTTCTTAAATTTATGGCCTGCTTTCCCGAATTTTTGCTAAAATTTTCCCCAATTTTGGTAATTTGTGTTAATTTTTACCAAATTTTTTTAAAAGCTTGTCAAAATTTTCCGCGCTGACGCGCTTGGGAGAGAGCTAAAGGTTGCATGACGGGGTGAAATGGTCGGATCCTCAGAGGCTGTCGCACCTTTCGCCCAGACCCTTGTGGGTCGCACTCCCTTCAAATGTTTTTTCTGGAACGTACTCAGGATAATTCCTACCTTCTTTTGGACACCTATGTTCTATCCTCGCTGTCAGTAGTTTGTCCCGGATGGAAATTTTTGTGTAACTAAACTTGGTTACTACAGCTGAGCACCCTACATTCAGCTGAGATAGAGCGTCGCTGATAATTTTCGACATATAATGTAACTATATTTTCTAATTTTTGCAATTAGAATACACAATATAGAATTATGCAATATCTACGATAAAATTAACTGCATAAAAATCGCACGCGCGCAAATGCGTTTCGACTTGTTTGCGTTTAAATATGTTTGTGTGCCTGTCCATTCAAACACTTCTGCCTGCGTGCTGTTTTAACCGCGTGTGCGTTTAAAAGAGTTTGCATGCGAGTGCGTTTAAACACACTAGCGTGCCTGTGCGTTTGCGCGCGTGCCCGTGTGTGGTTAATTCTATCCATTACTTTATGCATATTATAATAATTGTAACATCATGTTATAACTATTAATATAGTTATAATATAGAGAATATTTTATTTTAATTATATATAGTTTAACGCAATAACATATTTAATATTACAAGGTACTATACAACTGTGTCATCAATTATATGTATTCTTGAAATTTTTATATCCCTTAGGTCCACATTATTGTCCCTTAACCCATGAAATTCGAAATTAAAGTACCTAAGTTGACATATTTATCAGAGTGTTCATCGTAAAGCGAAGCGCGTACAAATCATTATTCGGTAAGAATCAAAATCTGTCAGGTTGTGGTATTGTTTTATCTGACAGTACCTACGTTAACAACATTTCAGAAGCGGCTTATCAACACTTACACTTGACCAAACAGAGAGTTAATATGTTTATTTAATTTCAGTATGAATTAGGATTGCGTTGAATATTCTGTCTCTCGTAGCATCGCGGCAAATACGGTGACAACGTAACGGTAACTAGTGATTCCGCTGCGTCACGCTACGCTGTAAAGATTCAGGCACAATAATGAATGTGAGAAGGCATTACGTTTTATTCTGTTATACGCTGAACAATTAGTACACCATAGAACGTCACGCAGCTTTACGTTGCACACTAAACAGGAATGTACTCAAAGAGCCGAGATTTGGCATCACAAACATCTGGTATTTAATTTTCCTGGAAAAAAGTGAATTATTTTTTGACCGGAAATCGATAAAAATGATTGTTTTAACAAATTTAACATTTTTGAGAGGACGATACACCTATCAACTCACAAGAGGAAAAGTTCGCATAAAATATGAAATTCGGCGCACATGATCTGGCCTTCATTTGCCTCATGCAAAAACATGGGCAATAAAACCAGTAGGAATTGTGTATTGACGAAGAAGCACCAGCTGCGTAATTATAATATCCTCAGTTGAGAATTTAAACCATAATATTCGGAGCTAAAAATGTTTCTGTCGAGTACTGGAATGGAAGTTTTGTCATATGAGTATTGTTAAAATAGAAATGGCTTTGTTCCAGCATTGTCCAAAACGATAACTTTAAGTGTTTTTATACTTCAAGATGGTGTGACGTTCATTTGCACTTTTGTAAAACTGTGTATTATACTTTAAAGTACGCTGGCGATGTACTATTAATTATTAGTAACTGACTTATCAGGTCGCCAGTGCAGAAATAAAATATGTTATATTTTACAATCCAATTTTTGCTGTTTCAACAGCGGCGACAGAACTATGACACGAAATTTTACTAATAAGCCAAATGATATTTTGCTAATATCAAATTGATGAAGCTTTATTGCATTAACGCAATCTGTCACTTGTTTATGGAACTACATTTTTATTTATGAAAACCTCCAGGTATTCATTCAACTTGGACAATTTCTGATAAAAATAATGATTGTTATATTCCAAAATTCATGTTTAGCCTATCTTGAAGTTCGATCCACAAAAAGGATTTTAATTCTTGTATATACCCATACTAAGCACCTAGTGAGCACTAGCTCCAGTGCAAACTTGAGTTTAATATATATCTGAAAAAGACACAAAAAAACAAAACCAAAACTATAGTCGCATATCTTATTGCCTAGTTGTGGAATAATTATGTCACTATACTATCTCAAGAAATATTAAATAAAAACCCATAGACTTTGCTTGGAAGCTTGAACGTTGTTAAAGGCAGTAAAAGGCATAACCGGAGGGATATATCATAGCTACAACATAGTATAATATGTTTACTTTTCAGTAAAGCTGCGTATTTGATACAAAAATTGCGTATTTTGTCGAATTTAAAGGGCCAACGTCAGTTGGGAATAAACGTATTGTGGCTTTTGATCTGTCATTTCAGATGGCGGTGTAACGTAGCTTTGGATCTGCACCTCAAAAATTATCGGAATCAATAAAGGTATTATTATAATAATGTTATTTACAACAAACAGAATACAGAATAGCTGTTCCGTTGAAGATGACGAAAAAATGCCCGCTGATAACAACACAAAAGGTGGCAAATATATAAATCCACATAATCTGCATCAAAGTATTTTTCCAATCTGCGTAATGCTAGCAGCATTCTAATGTCTTACCTACACTTGCATTAAAACCTCATCTAGACAGTGAAGATTATCTTAGAACGTTATTTTGATTAATATCGAATCAAAATATCAGTTTTATTATTTAAGGTCTTGTATTTGCAGGGAAAAGAAGAATCTAGGAAAACATCCATACAAACTGTATTCCTATCAGTTATGGATTTGCACAGTTATTGGTCAACTGATCGGTTAATCGGTAAACCGAAATTTTTCGGTTAAACGGTTAGTGGAAAAACCGATCGGTTAACCTGTTAATCCGTTCAAGGTTTTTTGAAATAAGCGGCTAACCGATTAACCGACTGGTTGGATACTGAACTATGTTAGGGGAAAACAGGACAGCTCAATAACGGTATGTACATTCGCACATCAAATACTATATTGTCGACTAGCATTCTGGCTGAATTAGAAAATTTTAGATAGCTACATATACGAGCTAGATGTAAACAGACAATTTTTATCAATTATTATTTCAATCTTTTCTTTTGTTCTACACTGTCGGCTATTTCAAGTCATATACGAGGGATCAGATTAAGATACTCCCCAGGATTTTCCGGCTTACACTTTTAGGTGAGAAGCCGGACTCGAGCCTCGGCTCGAGCTCAGTCCGATCCCACATCATATTTTTCGAGCAGAGCCGAGCCTGGACTTTGAATCGCGTAGCCGACCATCTATCTAGGTGGCTTGGCGCATGCACAACCCGACGTACATTTGGACAATTTTTCCCGTCCAGCAACACTACGAACGAACACTGTTACTGTGGAAAAACCAAGTCTATCTATCCCCGAAGCTATCGACGTAAACAGACAGCAAAGTTACTTCTTTCTATAATTTCCTCGCATTTTGACACAATATAGTAAATGAGCCCAAGTTGTATCACTTTAAACTATCCAAAAACGCAAAAATAAAACGAAAAGTTACTGGCAAAGATATAGAAAACCAAAGAACGCAGAGCTTTAAAAATAAACTAGACAATGTAATCGTGGTTTGAGCCAGACTGAATAGTTAGAACTCGATTGGTTGGGTAAGTGGAACAATATGTGGGTTTGAATGTCCTGCAAGCTCCGCGTGCCCTCAAAAATTTAGCAGAAACAGAAGTGTAAAATTTGGAAAAAATTGAAGCAAAATTGGCAATAAATGGGAGAAATAAAGAAAAATTTATCGCAAAGTGGCATTAGGGAAAATTTTAGCACAGTAGGAAAAAATTTTGAGTTCCCTACTCCCGAGGACCTACCTCCCTCGCTAAATCCACCCCTTAAACCGAATGACCTTTAACACCTATGACATATTCGTTTCTATCATGTCTTATAAATTTTAGTAAACAAGCTTTTACCGCCTGTGAGATATTTGTTTCTGCTATCAGCAGAATTCGATAAAACTAATTTCGCAACTAAAACTATTTTGTCATGTACCAAATAGTATTAAAAGGTATTTAGTTCTTCCCAAATATTTAAGCCTAGTTTACAAAATCTGCGGCATTGGTAACCAGCCTCACTCTAAACATAAAATAGCTTGTTTAAACCGGACAATACCGCAGCTAGCTTTTTGGCATCGCTAGGACACTACGAAGCCAATTCATAATATATTTCTTTATTTAGGGCGTAGCTTTACTTTAACATAAAGACCGTATGGATATTTTACCCATATCAGAAGACAGTCGACTACCTCAAGCGATATTTACCTTCTGCTTAAGGCTTAGAATCTGCAGCTGAGGAGCGCAGTAATTTTGGAGGAAATTGACCGAAATTAAAGAAAATTTCACAAAACTTGCACAAGTTAGAAAATATTGCTGAAAACAGAAGCAAAAATCGGGAAACATTGGCAAGAATTGTTAAAAAATTCAACGAATTTGGAAAAATTATGAGATTATTCAAATTAAAAAAATTATATTCTCTGATTTACCCCCATCCCCTCCATCTCCCTTCAAAAGCTCACCCGGCTGAACCATCTACTGTTGAACCGACAGATTTTGCACACTATACACCATTGGTCAAAGTCGTATATTGACCGGGAATATAAAACACATTTGGACCCGCCCATGTGTACTATTATTTCACAACGCATAATAACCACAGCAAGACTTGTGAATAATAAAGCAAAAGCTGTGATTAATGATACAAGTCAGTTGTGATAAAACATGTTATTTATCTCTGTCGTAATCAGCATACATATAAAAATGTTGGCTCCACTGAAAATTACACTATCACGAATGGAATGTCCCATTAGCAATAAAATAAAGATATTCAAGCTTTATTCTGCTGCATAAAAGAGCTTGGAAAGCAAATATAAATTGGGAAAAAGTAGTGTTGGCGTTGACTAGATAGCTATATTTTGCTGCATAAAATAATAATCAGTGCACTCTACGAATTATAATGTAACGCCAATTTGCGTGGTTTGGCGTTGTACCAATTAAATAAGACCACAGAGTTTAGTGCGAACACTGGTACAAAGCAAATACTAATAAGCTACGATCGAAAGGACTGATTTGTTCGCAGGTATATATTTCTAATTTTGTAACATATGCAGTGCAAGACCGATTCATGGACGAGGCGAGGGAGATACATTTACGAAATTTTGTGAGACTTTAAATTTTTCCTAATCACTGTCGATTTTCCCCCAATTTTTGCTAATATTCCCCAGTTTTTTTGCCGATTTTCCACCGGTTTTTGCAGATTTGTGCTAAAATTTCCCGAGCACAGTCAGCTTTGGTTAGGAGATGGGAGATTGCCTGCGGAACCCCAAACTGGTGGAAAGAAAGTAAAGTGGTTACATCGTATGCACAAATGCACAAACAGAGTCGTGCACTCAGTAGTTGACATTCTTTGGCCTGTAATATTTTTAGTGCTATTAAGGCTAGATTCTGTTATCTACCTATAATCAGTGTTATTGGTCACATCTGGTTTATTTAATCGGTACATGTGTTTTTGCGTTAACGACTAAATAAACGCGTCCATCATTTACTCATATATCAGTTATATTATGTGCCAATACTTGGCGGAGTTATGTACCATTTTGTGGCTTTCCTATTTTAGAGTTGAGCGTTTACACACATTTCTGTCGAGCAAAGTATATATGTTGCCTGCTTTTTGAGTTATATATTTTGATTGTGCATTTATGCTTTATGTTGGGATTACCTTATAGCACAATTATAATCAGAGGCGGATCATGACCTGAGGCCAATTTTTCTTGCGGGCCCCAAAATATATGAAACAAATAATAAAACAAAAACATTCATCAAAAATATTTTAATAAATAATATCTAATAATATTTAAATAATATTTAATAATAATCTAATAATACCTAATAATATTTAATAATAATACTTTAAAAAATAAAATCGCCACGGGCCCCTTGGAGCCGCGGGCCCTGAGGCCGCGGCCTCATTGGCCTCCATTATGGTCCGCCCCTGATTATAATCGTACAGATGTATGTGAATGTATATATTTTGTGATAGCTCCTGGCTGTATATATGTAATAACCGGTGACGCAGCTGCATGGCGCAACTTCCTAACACCATCCCCATACGACCCCGGCTATCGTAACCTCAAGGGTGGACCGTGAATACTAAATTTTAATCCTATTCTTGGTCAGACCCAAGAAGCTACGCAGCGTAGCAGGCCGCAGGCGCGCTTCACGGGGTGTGTTCGGACCCCGCCCGAAAGACGTGTCTAGTATCGGGTATGATTTCTGAGGTCCCCCAGGGAGGCTGGCACCGACACCTGCTCGCAGGTCATGGAGCCTAGCCGCTATTCCCTATCTTAGACTCATCGGAAGTTGTTTAATTCTATTTTAGCGTAATAAGTTTCGAAATAAAATATGAAAAAGTCCCTAGAAATTTGAAGCTCAAGACGATTTACCTAGTTAAGATCGCGATATGCTCCGTGTTAGAGCATTGACCTATGTGGCCCCCACAGGGTTCCGACGAGCCCTGAGTGTTTAGAGTCGGACTATCAATGGCGTGGCCTGCGCTTTCCAATAAATTCTATTTCGATGAAAGTATTCAAAACTCCCTATTGAACTTTTCAAATTATCGCTGGGGACGAGGTAACTTTTCGACTGTGTTCCTCAGATTTTGCTCCTTGATTCCAGTAAGACACGAAATAAACTGAATAGAAGGCCAGGCTCGTCAGGGCTTGCGACATTCTCGCACACAAGCCAGGGCGAACAGGGCCTGCTCGTCCGAACGGACAAACCATAGAAAAACGCAAGTCCCTATCGTCTCGGAGTAGAACAAGTCTGAACGCAATGATCAGAATGCAAGGTTTATTGTAATAATCAATGCTTATCCTGGGACGAGTGTTCTCTGAACGCGTCGGGAAGCCTCACGACAGCTCGAGGTAATCGCTTCAGTTCTGTACAGTATGGGGCGCAAGACATTGTAATAGGCAAAAGGAACGGAGCATGCAGCTCCACGCGCGTGCGTGGACTAGGGGCGGTTATCCTTGCTTTAGCTCAATGTTAGCGCTTGTTTCAGCTATAGGGCGTAGCAAGCAAGGGCCCTAGAGTGCTTCAGAAAATGCTCCTACTGTACTAACTCAAACCTACGACGATTACCAGTAAAATAAGCCATTGGGAAACGTGAAAGTGAAAACGGGATTTGGGCCTACGAACTCTGCTCTAATAACAATATCAATACGGAGGTCCGGTGAATGTTCGATACGGATCTGATTGTCATGCCGACCGAACGATCGGGGGGGGGGGGGTTTGTTTTTTTTTTTTTTTTTTTTTGTTTTTTTTGTTGTTTTTTTTTTAAATTTTTTTTTTTGTTGTCTTTTTTTTGGTTTTTTTTTTTGTTTGTTTTTTTTTTTTTGTGTTGTTTTGTTTTTTGTGTTTTTTATGTGTTTTATTTTATTTTTTGTTTTATATTTTTTTTTTTTATTTTGTATTTTTTATTTGATTTTTGCGATGTTTTTTGTTTTTTTGTTTTATTTGTTTTTTTTTTTTTTTTTATTTATTTTTTTTTTTTTATTTATTTTTTATGTTTTTTTTTTTTTATTTTTGAATGATATTTATTTGTTTTTGTTTTTTTATTTTTTTTGGATTATTATAAATTTATTGGGTTTGGTTTTCTCTTTATTTATTTGATTTTTTTTGTTTGTGTTTTAGTAATATTTTTGGGGCTTCGATTTTTTTGTATTGTTTTTTTTTTGGGTGGTTTTATTTTTATTTTATTTTGGTGTTTTGTTTGGATGGTTTTTGTTGGGTTGTTGGGGGGGGGTTGTTGGTTTGGTTTCTCCGTGCGTCCTGCCAGGACGGAACTCGACGCAGGAAGGTTAGTCAAGTAACTTAAACAGCGTAGCTAGTCAGTGGAAAGGAGGGGTGCCCGACTATCACTGTCCAATTACCCTACAAGAAGAAGGTTCTTGCTACTATCCGGCAAATTTCCACTCGGCGAATGGTCTGTCACTGTTACATGCTGGGAAACTAAACCCCATGCGCTCAACTCTCCTGACTTACAGCAGTTGATCCGGGACAGCGAATGCTGGTCCCCTTCCGCAAGACCAAAGCGGTCTACGCGGGTCCTTCGTCCGTCGAATCCAGTCGCAAACGAAAAAGGAAAGCACTGGAAAGCATTAAAACCGATAACAAAACAACAGAGAAAATGCGTCGGAGCCGGTCAGTAGAGTCGACCGAACTCCGCGCTGCCGAAGTCGAACTGATTCCAAGATTCGACGCGTTGGTCGCAACCTCGAAATTTCTGCCTGTATGTTACGATGGCGATTTTGTCGCCGTCCAATCGTTGGCGATTTCGTGACGCCCTCCTTTTTGGGTTTTCTGTCCAGTGTCCAATTGGGGACACTTCCGGAAAATAAAATCTCGACGGCTACCGTAAACCGTCGATGTCCTTAAAGAGAGTCGGCTTCAATTAAATTTGCCGACTTTAAGTTTGAATCTTCCGAGTACTCGGAAGTTGACCATCTGTGATTTTTGTCCAAATTTTCCCAAGAAAAGCAAATTTTGAAGTCCTTATTTCCCGTCCTCATCGCCGGATGTCCAGCGAAATCGGATCCTAAACTCACAATGTTCGAACGATTTCCGGTCCCAACTTAACTTAAACTATTACGACTACTTTCGGGACACGCAACTTCCTTCTTCAGCCCAATTAGCGTGCCAATCTGTTTGAATTTGGATTGTTCAACCCTCCCAACTCGTCCTAACTCGGCGGCGATCGACTTGGTCTTTGTTGTCCTCAACTTGCCGCCATCCTAATTAAGCTAAACCGAATCTAGCAGATGACCCTCGTACGCGAGGACATCCAAAAATGTCAGAAAGAATCGAGCTAATTTGAAATTTATATGCGAGTGCCGGCACTTCAAAGTCTCGCCGGGGGGGGGAGAAACCGACGACGCGAGAGCGTCCGTCTCGAGGCCAGAGACGGAGCTAACCTTAACCTACTCTTAACCGATCAGGGGCCCTACTTCAAGGCTCCTAGGGTCTGCGGGAGGGCCCTAAAGTCGCCCCCCGTTCGTCCTAATCGTTCGTCCTTTGTCCGTCCGTAAAACTCTGAAAATTAATAAATTTTAGTATGTGGTGTCCTTGTTCGTCCGTTTTTTCTACGTCCTTACATAGATATATATATGTATATAATATACTTCTTACATGTAAATATAACACATGTACACACACACAAATACTCACACTACACACATCAGACGGGATGGCGTCCTGAGCGACAGAAAGGTCGCTCAGGATAAACACAAACTCAAAGCACAGCAGACACAACAACAACAACGACGACAAAAGAAAACCGACCAGAAACGTCGGTTAGAGAGAGAATGAGGACAAAAGCGAAAGGACAGCGAGGACACGAGGCGGGTGTGGGAAGGGTAGCGGGACAAGGGTAATCCGGGAAGATTTTCGAGGGGCTGGGGCCAAATTCGGTCCCAGGACGGAAAACGGGGTCGATTGATACCAAACACAAGGGGGGTAGACGTAAAAGCGGGTCGGAACCCATCCATGGGTTCCGATGTGTATTAGTGTGGGGGCTTTAGCGGGCTCTCCTGCGTTAACGGTTGGGCGGAGCGACGCCCGCCAGGTATCGTTGGACTCACTGTCCAACGGCGATTTAAATGAGGGGTGATATCGCCACTAGGGCGGCAGGAGTAAAAACGGTACTAAAATCGCGGCGATTAGAGAGAGTCGTGGCTACGGTGGGGGGCACGTTTGTTGGTCGTCCGGGTTAACGGGGCGGCGGATCGAGACCCGCCGGGTATTTTTGGAGATGTCTCGTCGAGACGAATCCAATGAGGGGCGGTTCGCCCATTTTAGAGTAGAGCGAAAAATCTCGAATTATCGGTGCCCATCAGCAGTTGACAACAGCTTTCTAGGCATCATTGAGTGACTACAGCGGGTCAACGGGGACTCGGACGGCGGTTCGGCGCATATTGTTGGATTCCACTGGTCACGATGAACAAAACGAGGGGTCGCATGCGCCGGTTCCGACGTGGGGTATGGCGACGGGAAAGTCGGAAAGTAGGGTTTCGTAATGGTTACATACCGCAATAGGTCACAGAAACAAGGCGGTTTTGCCTAAAAGGTTGTCCACAGAGCACACACATAAATAGATACATATACATTTTCATATATGATATGTCCTAACTGCCTGGAAAATGACAATCCGGGTTCCACGTTGACAATCCTACCTAGCGTAAGTAGCGATTGTCTCTACGTATTACAGGAGAATTTTCGGCGTTGCCCGGGGCGTCTTTGGATGTCTGACCATAACTCCCAAGGTGTCCTACCAACCTGCTCTGGTTATTTGCCGGGTCCTGGTACCGTAGACGGTGGCGGGCCTTCGAATTAACCCGGCATCCGTCGTCCCTTGTACTTGCGAAGGCTACCAAAAGTGTGATTTTCGCTTATTTCGACGTGTTGTTTTCCGCGACCACTACTTAGTATATCGCTAAAACCAAGTAAATTTAATATTTTTAATTTCGTTCTTAACCAACGTGTTTTCTCGAACGTGCAGCCAGGGGCCTCCTATTCCCGGACGGTCGTAACCGTCACCCTATAACACATAGTGTCTGCTAGTTGGATTTTCAACCAATTTCCAGTTACCGTCGGTGTGGGGTTTCGTCCTCAGCTTTACAGGTCGGTTGAGACAGCTCATTTCCTCATGGCTTAGCCAGGTTACAACACTCGTCCCTAGCAAAATCATAGAGTACGACGGAAGGATACAACATGTTACACTGGACGATTACTGATATTACTCGACATTTGTATGACATTTTATACGAAACAATTCATCAAGATAAACGACATTTTATACAGAACCGTTCCTTAATATAGACAACATTTTACACAAAAACTCGTTCGTTCTCACAAACGGCATTCTATACAAAATTTGTTCATAATTACAAACGGCATTTTATACAAAAATCGTTCATTATTACAAAACGGCATTTTATGCAAAAAATTGTTCATTATTACAAACATCATTTTACACAAAAATTGTTCATTATTACAAACAGCATTTTATACAAAAATTGTTCTTTATTACAAACAGCATTTTATACAAAAATTGTTCATTATTACAAACAGCATTTTATACACAAAAAAAATTTTCATTATTACAAACAGCATTTTATACAACAATTGTTCTTTATTACAAACAGCATTTTATACAAAAATTGTTCTTTATTACAAACAGCATTTTATACAAAAATTGTTCATTATTACAATACGACCCTTTTGTATACCAACAGACAAACGCCAACACGTCCCAGTACAATTTTGAGTGCGGGCGTCTTGAAATAGTCGTGACAGGGCCGAAACGGCCCTGTTACATCTCTTATATTTTTAAATGGAAATTTTCGGACTTAGATATACGGGTTTAAAATAACGACTGTATGTGTCCGTTTTATTGTCACCATTTTCTCTCTTACATCGGGGTCCCTGTCGGGATCCCTTATCAAAAAGAAGGTGCAGGATGACTAATGCCATAGGACCCCAGAAAGGAAAGAAGAGAAAAGACCCCAGAATAAATTAATCGGTATATACAGATAGTGTATCACTAAGTGTTACACGAACGATTATTGCTTTTGGCTTAGTTTATTTGGTCGATAAATTATTTTTGTGACGGGTGTTGGCTGTGCTTTACTGATGTGGTGATTCCAACAAAATTCTTACGATTATTACGACCCTAAGTCCTCCTCCTATTTTTTAAGGGGGAAAATGACTTTTTACCTGGGTTTGTAAATATCAATTTAATTGCCTTAGGGGTTTATTAGGCGAAATCCTATATACATTAATGCAATAAGGTGATGTTTTCACACATTATGGTATAGCACATATATACATAGCATAGTTCTTCGTGAACCCTAGGTGTACAGTCCTTGTCTTATCGTCTCAAATTTCCTCTTAGGGAATCCTTCCCCTTGTTACGAGATTTCGTTCTCCACCCACGTACGCAGAAAACTAAGGTAGGGCTCCGTTACTTGAGGTTCCACGGGAGGGTTGTCGCTGGGACCGGGCATTTGTTTCTAACAGTTCCGACGGGTATTGGGGCATAGTTGATTTTCCTGCCCGATCTGGGAATTGGCATTTAATGCCTTGAAACAATTGAGTAAATTCCTGAGCCCATGTATTTACATCGTCTTGTCCAACGTCCCACGTCGGAGGCGGTGGTGCGATAATAGCTCGGGCGCCGGCGTTCAGGAGGTAATCGAATGAGCAAATGTGTCGGCGCACACGACGCATAACTTTGCTTGGTGTATCTAAGAGACGGCCTTCGTATGGCTTAGATCGAAGGGCGGCTCTATATCCGCCAAGTATCATGATAGTCTGGGTCTGAGGCGTCGCGATACACGTCGCCAGACGGATCAGGAATTGCATAGTGGCGCCGGGCCAAGCGATGGCAAACCATCCCTTTGAGGGGGCCACTTTCACTAGCGGTGCGGCCATATTGTCGCCCAGAATTAGAACTTTGGGCCAATTGGCAATTCCGTGGCGGAGGAAGGTCCGTATTTCTTCTAACAGACGGCCCATGACGTTGTGACATGGTCGTGGGCGTCGGCCGAAGGCGATGTCTTCCGGTCCGAGACCGATTCCCCAAAATGAATCCGAGCGGTTCGCCTCAAGCAACTGTGCATGGCCGGTTGCGAGCAAGATGTTTTGGAATTTTGGAATATTGAACTTTTCGAGGAGCACCGTTCGCATGAGGTGCGGTAGGGCAGGGCGAAGGCGCTCCGTTGTTTCGGGGTCGTGGAATTTTGCTTTGTTTCTCCGGGAAATAGCTTTGATGTCTCGAGCTCCCAACTTGAGATCAGAGATGTCTTGCCTGGCTTGGTCCTCATCGAATAGATAAGTGACCAGGAGTTGATATCCTTGCTCCGTTGAAGCATACTCGATTGGGTATTGCGTGATCGTTTGACCCAACGGAGCCATATTTGATAGTTCTGGCCAGCGTGTGCCTTTCGATAGAAATGTTTCGATAGGAGCGGCGTAGTTGATGGTGTAAAATGGCACACGCGGCGACGGGTTTTGTTCCATTTTGTTGATTTGACGGTGGGTATTTCCTGTAATAATATTCATCGCCATTAGTGGCGGTTCTTGAGGGCGTTGGTTGCGGGAGCTCGAGTTCTTGGGGGCGATGTTCTGGGCGGGCGTCTGTGCTAATATCGTCTTCCTCGAGGTGGTTGTCTTGGAGGTCGGACTACCTCCAGTCCAATGTCTTCAGGTTGTAACTGTCGTTGTCCGTCATTCTCGTCCGGTTCCAAATCAGGATGTGCGGCTAACATGTCCTCAATGTCCTGGTCGTCAAATATGTCCCTGAAAGGTTCAAACATGTCGTGCTGGGCACGAACACTCCTGGCTGGAGGGTTCATGGGCATGACAGGGTCACGATGTCGAGTCGGTGGAGCAAAAGGCACAGTTTGTCTAACTGGGGCAGGTGGTCGGGGAGCAGGCTCTCGGGGAATCATACGCGGGATTACCACTCGAGCTTCTGGTCCGTGTGGTACATAGTCCGGATACACTCGGTGGCGGTCCCTAGCCTGACGATGTGGTTGTCGTCGAGTGGGTTGGGGAGGCTCTGTCCTATCCCCGATCTCCTCACCAGACGGTCCCAATTCAGGGGAACCCTCACTTTCCTCCGTAGAAGGGTCAAGTTCGAAACGGGGTCTTCGACTAGGTCCCGGTAGAAGTTTACTCAGGGGTATTTCGTCTTCCCAGTCGTCCCAACTAACATGCGGTTGAGCTTTAGCACGGGCGGGTCGAGCTAGAGTCCCTTTCATGGCGGAGGATGCGCTGCGCGGCGGCGCCTTCTTCCTCCCCTGAATAGAAGAACCCTGGGTTGATTCGCCTATGGTTGAAGTTGTCTCGCTAGCCGTGGGGACGGCTCGTCTCCGATATCGTTTAGCTTTGCCGCCCTCCGAATATTCGGTGGGTCGGCGTGACTCTTTCGTATCTCTTTCCTTTTCCTCACGTCTCCTAGCCAAGCTTTCAACAAATTCTGTCACTATGTCGTCGGCGGCCGTTTGGGCCTCCGAGGGTGGGTGCTGTATGATAGGTCCTGCTAAATACTCCACTAAATCGGTTGCATCCTGAAGTTCTCCTCGAGCACGGGCCTCTTCATCTCTGATTCTCTTCCTTTCTTCTAATGCCCATTCCCATTCTGCTTGTTGGTTTTGTCTCCTAGTGGTCCAGCGACCGAAGGAAGAAACCTGAGGGGTGCCAGTCTCCTGTTCCGGTAGGGGTGATAACGCAACTGGGGTTATCCAATGCTGAGGTGGGGTCCTAGCCTTACGTTCCGCGAGGGGTGAGGGTAAGGGTGGGATTGTCCATCGACGCGGCGGTGTTGGGCATTCCACAGTTTCGGGTGATGTATCCTCAGAATCTACAGAAGACGCTGGTTCGTTAGCCGGTGTGGGGGTTTTAACTGGTTTCTGTCGTGGTTTAGGTACGGGTTTTCGAGTTGGAGCTGGTTCTACGGGAGGCTGGCTATAAACTGGGGCGGATTGCGTAGGTGGTGGCCTAGGAGGTGTCGAGTAGGGTGTAGTCCATTCGTCAGGGGTATACTCCTCTAGCGTAGCTTCGAATCCTAGTGGCATTAGTGGCGTGTGTGGGAGTGGAGTAGGTGGAGCAGAGTATGCATGGCGAGGCTTGGGATGTCGTTGTTCATGCAGTTCCAGGGACTCGCGATGAAGGTGGTACGGTGCTAGTGGTTTGTCCGAGTCAGTGATTAAGCGTTGTGAGCGAGGACTGCGGTAAGTTTGTGTAGCAGCTGCAGTGCGGCGTTGGGCAGGCGTAAGCGGCGAGTTCTGGACTGCGTGTTCAACGGCTGAAGTTCTAGATACAGCAGGTTCGGGAGTATGGGGCGAGGACTCATCCGGGTCTTGTGAAGCGAGTAGTTCCACGAGGCCTAAGTCATTAAGGTTAAATGGTCGTAGCGAGCGGCCATTGCCTGAGCGTGGCAGAGCTACGGGTCTAGTTGGTTCCTCAGTTCTGACGGATCTCCCTTGTTCCCGTATGGTAACTGGGGCAGTATGTTGTCCGTATTCCGGCGAGAATGAACCCGGAGGTTTATCAAGCGCGTAAGGCAACTTGGCAGGGTCTTGTGTAGCGAGTTACTGCGAAATAGCGGGCCATTCGGTGTCCGGGGTTCTATCGGGATCACATACAGGTAACCGGTTTTGTTGTGGAGCTCCAGATGAACCTTGAGCTTGGGCCTTCGAGTAGGTCCCGGTAAGAGTTGACTCAGGGGTATTTCATCGTCCCAGTCTTCCCAAGTAACGTGCGGTCGAGCTTTGGCGCGTGCGGGTCGAGCTAGAGTTCCTTTCATGGCGGAGGATGCGCTGCGCGGCGGCGCCTTCTTCCTCCCCCGAATAGAAGAACCCTTGGTTGATTCGCCGATGGTTGAAGTTGCTTCACTAGCCGTGGGGACGGCTCGTCGTCGGGATCGTCTGGCTTCGCCGCCCTCCGAAGATTCGGTGGGTCGACGTGACTCTTTGATATCTCTTTCCTTTTCCTCACGTCTCCTAGCCAAGCTCTCAACAAATTCTGCTACAATGTCGTCGGCGGCCGTTTGGGCCTCCGACGGCGGGTGCTGTATGATAGGTCCTGCTAAATATTCTACTAGATCGGTTGCATCCTGCAGCTCTCCTCGAGCACGGGCCTCTTCATCTCTGATTCTCTTCCTTTCTTCCAATGCCCATTCCCATTCTGCTTGTTGGTTTTGTCTCCTAGTGGTCCAGCGACCAAAGGAAGAAACTTGAGGGAGACTGGTCTCCTGCTCCGGTAGGGGTGATAACGCAACTGGAGTTATCCAGTGCTGGGGTGGGGTCCTAGCTTTACGTTCCGCGAGAGGTGAGAGTAAAGGTGGTATTGTCCATCGATGCGGTGGTGTTGGGGGTTCCATCGATTCGGGTGAAGTATCCTCAGGATCTACAGAAGACGCTGGTTCGCTAGCCGGTGTGGGGGTTTTAGCTGGTTTCTGTCGTGGTTTAGGTACGGGTTTTCGAGTTGGGGCTGGTTCTACGGGAGGTTGGCTATAAACTGGGGCGGATTGCGTAGGTGGTGGTCTAGGAGGTGTCGAATACGGTATGATCCATTCGTCTGGGGTGTGCTCCTCTAACGTAGCTTCGAATCCTGAAGGCATTAACGGCGTGTGCGGGAGCGGAGTAGGTGGAGCTGAATATGCCTGGCGAGGCTTGGGATAGTGCTGTTCATGCCGTTCCGGGTGTTCGCGGTGGAAGTGGTGCGGGGTTAGGGGTTTATCCGAGTCAGTGATTAAACGTTGTGAGCGAGGACTGCGGTAAGTTTGTGTAGCGGCTGCGGCGCGTCGTTGGGCAGGTGTAGGCGGTGAGGTCTGGACGGCGTGTTCTACGGCTGAAGTTGGGGAGATAGCTGGTTCGGGAGTATGGGGCGAGGACTCGTCCGGGTCTTGTGAAGCGAGTAGTTCGACGAGGCCTAAGTCATTGACGTTAAATGGGCGCAGTGATCGACCATTGCCTGAGCGTGGCAGAGCTAAGGGTCTAGTTGGTTCCTCAGTTCTGACGGATCGCTTTTGTTCTCGTATGGTAACTGGGGCAGTATGTTGTCCGTATTCCGGTGAGAATGAGCCTGAGGGTTTATCAAGCGCGTAAGGCAACTTGGTAGGGTCTTGTGTAGCGAGTTAC
Source organism: Trileptium ribeirensis (assembly GCA_030248225.1). Lineage (NCBI taxonomy): Eukaryota > Metazoa > Nematoda > Enoplea > Enoplida > Thoracostomopsidae > Trileptium > Trileptium ribeirensis. The sequence continues at coordinate 8,031 of JASANE010003505.1, read as the reverse complement.
TGCGAAATAGCGGGCCATTCGGTGTCCGGGGTTCTATCGGGATCACATACAGGTAACCGGTTTTGTTGTGGAGCTCCAGATGAACCTTGAGCTGGGGCTTGAATGGCTAATTGTTCCACTACGGCGCGGTGTATGTCAGCCTGAGCTTGCGTGTATACTAGATTAGGATCACCGATCTCCACACTTGTGGTGTCGGATGCACCGTCGATATCTTGGCGCAGCCGGTCGACTGCCTCTGGGTCGGCAGCCTGTAATTCCCTAGCGAAATATTTATCGGCGAGGATCGTTTCTCCTGGCTCTTGTAGTGCAGCATCAATGTAAGCGGGAGGCACAGCTTTCAGTAAATCGGCCATATCTGGAAAACTGCCGAGTGGTCTGTAACAAGGTTTGGTGCGATTGACGTGGACTACATGGTCGGAGGCATTAGGTTGGCCGGGGAGTTTGACGCAGATGCAGGGCAGCATTATTTTAGTAATTTGGTACGGTCCACACCATCTGCGTTCGAGTTTACGCGATAGTCCCGGAGTTGTATAGTATCGGTAGACCCAAACATGATCGTTAACTCGGTAGTCGGGGACCTTAATTTTGCGGTTGTAGTAACGTTTTCTGTATTCCTTGGCGGATTCCATGGAGCGATAGGCTCGATCTCTAATCGTGGCTAACCATCGTTGTACGTTAGCGCGACATGCTTCTGCTCCAGGATAGCGTCCCCAATCAGTCTGTGTCTCGATTCCACCCGGTACGCGGGGTTGGAATCCGTGCATGAGCATAAAAGGAGGATAGTGTGTAGAGGCGTGTACGGCGGAATTGTAGGACATTATGCAGTAGGGTAGGACTTCATCCCATGTAATGTGGTCATTCTCGGGTAAAGCTACTCTTAGGAGGAATAGAAGTGTGCGCTTGAAACATTCAATTTCTCCGTTGGCTTTTGGATTGTAACTCAGAGTTTCTCGCTTAAAGGTGTGTAGCCTAGCGCATAGGGCTTCCATGACTTCTGAAACGAAGCATCCTCCTCGGTCGGAAACTAGTTCCTCGGGAGCGCCATAGCGGCATACTACGTCTTCGACGAAAAGTCGAGCTACACTCTTAGCTGTTTGATCAGGCAGAGCGGCGGCGATGACTAACTTAGTGAATTGGTCAACGAAGGCGATAACGTACCTATTTCCTTTTCGGGACAAAACCCGAGTGTCCAGTATGTCGACGAACATGCGGTGCATAGGGGCACTAGCCAGCGGGTTATCTCCGAGCGCGGCTCGAACATTTTGAGGTAAATTTCGTGATCGCTGGCAAAGTACACACCGTTTTACGTATTCGTCTACGTCCTTACCCATGGTTTCCCAGTAATAGAATTGTTTGAGTTTGCTTAGTAGGCGGTCCCTACCTGGGTGTCCACCGAATAGAGTGTCGTGTTCGTGTTTAAGTATCTGTCGTATAAGCAGTCGGGGTACGCACAATTTAGGTCTGTGGTCGTTAGGCATGATGGGATGTAAGTAAAGGATGGCTGTATCAGGGCAGAGACGGTAGTGATGGGCTTCTAATTTTAGAGCAGTCGCTGCCTTCTCATCAGCTGGTGGTTGTCGAGTGTGTAAGTACCACTATATGGGTCCAAATTGCTTGTCTCTACGTTGGATATAAGGTATGTAATTGAGGAGATTTCGTCCTTCATACTGTTGAAAGTGTGGTAAGTATATGTGTTCACCAGTGTCGTAAACCTGTTCAGGGCGTTGTAGTCGGACTCGTGGTCCACATGCATAAGCCACCTTAATTAAAGTATCGAACTCCTCGACTTCTGGTAAGCCACCATATCTTTTCCTAAGCAGTCGTTGGTAGTGTCCGGGGTCTAGTGGGGTCAGGTGTACCAGCAGTGGCACGGGTGTTTCGCTTGCAGCGCCAGGTGCGGGCGGTGTCGGAGCGGTCGGAGGTTCGGGTGGTAGCGTAGGTCTAACGAATGGATCAGGGGCTGATGAAGGTCCAGGGGCTGAGTCACTCACAGGTTCTTGAGTTGGGGCTGGTTCAGTCGGCGGTCCGGGAGCGGTCGAGCGCCTCCAGGGCATCTCGACTCCTTCAGGCCATGGGTCGTCGATGTCTCCACAGAAAATGAAACGCGTTGGGTCCGGTAGGGGATCATATCCTGGTCCTCCTAACATACGGTAGAAGCGTTCTCTAACGTATTCGGGTGGGAGGTTAACGGGAGCGTCTGGGCGAAGTCCCATTAACTGTCGCGTAAGCCGTTTCCAGGCTTCTTCGGTAGGAAGTCTCCGCGGTGGTTTGGCAGGAGCTTTGCCCTTGCCATAATCCTGTCCTTTCACGGCTACCGCAACCATTCGAGTATGGTTCTGCTCGTCGTGTTCGGCTTCGTCAGCCGAGTCAGAAAAGTCCACGTCGTGTCGGGGATCGCGTGAAAGTCCATCTGCATTTGCGTTGGCTTTACCAGGTCGATATTCGATATTGAATCCACCGAATTCCATGAGTAGCTCATTACGCCATTGAGCTAGGCGTGAGTTGCGCGGTGGTCTTTCAAATAGTGCCTTAAGTGGTTTATGATCAGTCTCAACATGGAATTCGTGTCCAAACAAGTAATGCCTAAAATGTAAAGCGGCCCATCTAATAGCAAGGGCTTCGGTCTCAATAGCGGGGTATCGGCGTTGATAGTCCACTAAGGATTTGCTGGCGTAAGCAATAGGCAATGTCCCTTTATCGGTCTTTTGGGAGAGGACGGCTCCTAAAGCGTATCTTGAAGCGTCCGTTTGTAGGATGAAGGGTTTGGAAAAATCCGGGTAGATGAGTAGTGGTTCTTGTACTACGGCTTTGCGTAGTTTTCCGAATGCTTCCTCGCATTGCGGTGTCCATTTAAATTCGTTGTCCTTACGTCGGAGAGCGTTGAGTGGTTCGCAGATTTCGGAATAGTGTGGTATGAATTTGTGGTAATAGCCTACAAGTCCTAAGAAGCTCTATAATTGTTTGAGTGTCTCAGGGCGTTTGTAGTTATCAATTGCGGCTGTTTTCTCGGGGTCAGGTTTAACTCCTTCAGAACTAATGATGTGTCCAAGATATTTTAATTGTTTCTGTCCGAACTGGCATTTGGAGGGTTTTAGTTTGAGGTTGGCCTTACGGAACCTGTCAAAGACTGTGATGAGATCTGCTAGGTGTTGTTCGAATGTGGGTGAGAAAACTAATATGTCATCTATGTAAATGAGGCATCTTTCCCATTCCAAACCTTTTAGGATGATTGACATGCCCCTTTGGAAGGCGCCTGGAGAAGAATTTAAGCCAAAGGGTAAGACATTGTATTCATATTGTCCATGGACAGTGACAAAGGAAGTCTTCTCCTTGGTCTCAGGGTCTAATTCTAGTTGCCAAAACCCTTTGTTTAGATCCAGACTTGACATGAATTTGGTGTTCCGTAGGCATCCTAATATGTCGTCTATGCGGGGTAACGGGTAGAGATCGCGTTCGGCGACCACATTGAATTTGCGAAAATCCACGCATAAACGTAAGGTGCCGTCACTTTTAGTGACGTACACTATGGGGGAAACCCATGGTGCATCCGATGGTGTTATAAGGCCTGCTTCTACCATGTTGTTTAGTTCTTCCGTCAAGGGTTCACGTAAAGAGTGTGCCAATCGATAGGGCACTTGTTTTATGGGTTTCGCGTCTCCAGTAATTATCCTATGTTGGTGTACACCACACCTACCTAGGTCAAATGGGTGCACACTAAATTTGTCGGCGTTTTCGGAGATAGTTGTTTTCAACTGCTTTAGTTCGTAGGGATTAAGTGTGGTCTGTCCAAAATCGATTTTGCTCAGTACCTGTATGGATCGTTCTGTATCGATCGTTTTCTTTTGGTCGTTTATGACCTGCACTACATTGTCGCGGGTAACTCCTATGCGGTTGCATTGTTTAATGTGTTGGGGAGGTCCGAGTTGGAGTAAGCGCTTGTTGCTGTCATACAAGAGCTCAACCTCATTGTCGTCAAGCATCTCGATGTGTCCGATTGTTTGTCCTGCGTGTATGGCAACGGGTAAGTTTCCAAAGTTCATCATTGCTACAGGAATCATGCGTTGACCAGTGAGTACCAAAGCGTGAGCTATGGCGATGTCCCTAATGAAAGGGTCTGTTACGAATAGTGCTTGGCCAGTGGGCGGTTGCGTGATCTCGGGGATGGCGTTTATGAATAGTTCTGTATTCGGCGGTATCTGTGTATATTTCCGGGATACTAGATTAATAACTGGTGGTCGATAGTCACCTTGATCAGCAAAAGGAGCCGAACAGTTTTCCGTCCCATTTGATAAATCCAGACAGCGGTCCTTGAAATTTATGGCTACGTACGGTAGTAAAGCCATGAAATCGGTGCTTAATATACATTCATACGGTGTGTCGGTAGTTACTTGGAAGTCGCATGGAGTGCTTAGCGAGCCTATTGTAATTGGTGCTTTCACTACTCCACTAATTGTCAGTTCCTGTTGTGTAGCTGATACTATGCGGGTGGTGTTAGTGTCTCTGGGTACTAAACCTAAACGGGCAGCTAGGGCTTGTGACATGATTGAGACGTCAGCTCCTGTGTCCACAAGTGTTGTGACGGGAGTGCCGAGTATGGTTGCATTGATGAGTAGTGGGGTATTGCCTGCATTCATTGTGTTTAATTGTCGGGTGAACATGCCCTGCCGAGGTCCACGGCGTAAGTCGCGGGTGGGAGCAGCGAATAATTCGTCGTCCTCTATGAAAACGAGTTCCTCCTCGGACGAAGCACGGGTTGTCAATAGTCTGTTGGAACGACGCGGGGCACGATTGGACACAACGGACACGCGCGGCGTCCCCGAAGGTACAATCGAAACCTCGGTCGGCGAAATTCGGGGTGTAGTGTCCTCCTCAGGTGGTGCACTTGGGCCTCTTTTGTCGGCTCTAATCCACCTAATTGCTTTTCGGGGTTTTCCGTCCGTTCTGATCAGTCTCCCGCGGCATGGTAGCCATCGGGGTAGATAGTATGCGTACTTGGGAGAGACCTTGCATTTAGTCATGCAGTAGACCAGACTAATTACACTAACGATGATGGTTATTATAAAGTAAGGCGAAAGTCCGGTGTACTCTAAAGCAGGAAAGTTAACTATCTTTTGTACTTGTTCCTTGGCTATCTGAGCTACTTGTAGGTTTGTCGCCTTGGCATCGTCGAGTGAACTCCAAGTTAAAGGTCTTAATTTGAGGCCGGTGAGCCGGTCAATGGTAATGTTTGGTCCAAATTTGATGGTAATTTCCTCTGGCTTTAGCATGCTCGTTAGTACGATCGATCCTACGACTAACTGTGTATAATTTCCGTGGGGAAACCATAAGATTCCGTTGAGTTGAACCTTGATGGCCTTACCTAGGGTCACGTGCGCGAGCTGTCTGCGATTAGTCAGTATGACCTCAGGTTCACTAGTCCTAATTAAAACACCTTGAATAGTTGTGTGTACGGCGGTATCATTGGCCAGTGGGCCGATAAGCGTGCGGTTGCTGCATGCGTGTTTGGTGGACTCCGGCACGAATTCACCTGCGATAATCCACTCTAAGCAGTTTGTACTATGGTCAGTTAGTAACGCGTGGGGTGCACAAAAAGCAATTCCGGGTCTATGTTTGCATGCTCCGAGATTCAGCCACTCGAAACGCGCATGTCCCAGTCTGGCTGCGTATTGCGGTAGCGGTAATCTCAGTTGAGTTAGCGTGTCGAGAGCGTTCCAACCAGTGTTGTAGACTCGAAAATATGGTCGAACATCGCTACGTTTGGGCAAGGGTAGCTGCAAAATAAAGCCAAAGCGAAATCCTGTTAGATCTACACTTACGGGCATCACTCGACCAAACTGATATGCTAGACTGGGTTCTCGCATCAGGATGGCTTTAGAAATGCGGGGATCCATGGCGAATAGTCGTCGCAGCATGACGACATCGATAACAGCAGGGGAAAGTTCACCATTTAACATAGACTCCATAATGGCCTGTACCGACGAGCGCATGTTCGCTCGAAGTATATGGTCAATCAATTGATGATGCACGTGTGTGACCTCTTTCTGGTCAGCACAGCGGACCTGTTCAATCATGGAGACTACCTCCTGCATGCTGTGGTGTAGAAATGCATAAATGTCCTCATTAGCTCGGGTCAATTGCTTTATTGCTTTAGTGTTCCGAAAGGAGACGTCATTCGTCTCGCGCATGAATTTTTTGAGAACGGTCACTTGCTGGCGTACGTTATTAATATGAACGCCGTTAGCGAAGGCCATTCCTAAACCTAGGAAACCAGAGACGGCGCCTGCGGCGGCGGCGATTAGGCTTGCAAAGCGTTTTTCTCGGCGGTTGGTGAGGTCACATAAATGCTCGTTCTTTACACAGAAGGAATGCACGAGCAGCGAGTAATAATTTGTATCTAATATGCCATGATATGCATCGTCTAGTTCGCGTTCTAGTGCGCTCAAGGTTGTATGCAGCTGCGGGTACTCAGTACAGTTCGCTTTCCTGCAGCAATCGGCTCGGCAGGAACCGTTGACCTCATACGGTGGACAGACATTGCTTACGTAGGGGTCTGACTTGCGTTCCCAATCTCTCAATGACAGCTGCAGGATCACTGGCAAGTGCGTAGTCTGATCAGAGGTGATGACCAAACCCTGCGGTTCGACAACAACACCTACTTGACGGTTTACAAACGCACCTAGTCGCGAGATTGCATCGCTAAAAGGCGAGAGCGTGGCGTGCGTAGAGCTTAACGTCGAAAGCCAAAGTAGTAGTAGAATGGTACATACTTTCCGCATACCTGTATTCTGACCTGCGCCGTTATTCAGGCCGGGTGAAGAGGGTCGGGCCATCTTTCGGGGAGGCTCCGATCCCTCCTCACTGTCCACTACTTGTTCGTCAGTTCCACTCGGGGTTTCCCTATCAGCTGGTAGGACTTTCTCTACAGTTGGTTCATTCTGCTCATCAAGATCCTCTTCGGAAGTGTTTAAACAGTCTGCCATCGCTAGGGCCAGCTGTTCGTCCAGGTCTTGTGTAGAGCTGTTGCTACTACCGCGTCGGAGTGAACACGGTTCCGAGATCAGATAGTCTACTTCTACGTGCTCACCTATTGTCATACCGCACTCGATTTGAAGCAGGTTGACGCTAGCAGGACGTCTCAGGAGTCTCAAACGTGCACACAAGAGTACTAGTCGGTCCCGTCTATGGGATTCATCGGTAAATTCCATGTTATTCGTTGCGTACTGAACAAAAGTAGTTATTGGGACTCCTTCGCTGCCCTGATTGCGGTAGATAAATTCCAACAGCTGGGGCGCTTCGCTCAGCATCTCATGCAAGTCAATGTTGGCAGCACGAGAGAATCGTTGCATTCTGGGTGTCTGAATACCAATATAGTAACGCCAGTTAGGTATTATATACCCGTCAATGCGGATAGACGCGCAAGCAGTGCTCAAAGTACCTTGGTAATTCCATTTTGCGTGGTGTCCGACAAAATAACAGCAAGTATCGATGCTCGATGTTGGTCGGCTATGACTCCTCCTACACTCTTGACACATTGGGTACTTGCTCAGCTCTGCCTCAAATTCCTTCTCCATGACTTGTTGGAGCGTGTGGCCATTCACGCATTGACCCAACAATTCCATGAGGAGTTCCAACGAGGCGAGAGCCACTGAATCGAGGTACAATCCAGTTACACGGTGGTCAATCGGGAGGCCATACCTAGGATGCTGCTCAACATGGCAGAATCTCGTTGAAGCGCTGCGTCCTCACTACATTCGAAACCAACATCGAAAAGCCTACTCAGGTTGTTCAATTGATCCATGGCTAACACAACTCTCCTATAGAAGAGAGCCTGCGGTTGTAATACCACAGACTGTCCAAGGTCAGCTTTTATCTCACCTGCTCTAAAGTTAATCGGAATAAGACATTCTGCTACAAAGGGATTAGAATTCTCAGCTACTTCGATGTGCGGATATTGATAGTTCGAGGTCTCGGCATGATCGGTAGGGATAGTAAACAAGGTGTCCGGTCCCACAATACGATTTCGTTCATTCT